>ML298364.1:10669-45207 GCA_005239495.1 Nicotiana undulata | reverse complement strand
CCCCCCCCCCCCTCCTGACTCTCCGCGATCTCACACACACTGGCGCGTTCGCATAGTGTGTTTGTGTTGCCCAGCCCCCAGCCCCCTCTAGCCCTATGTGTTCGCACCTGGTTGGGTGCGTTCGCACAGTGCTGCCCAACTGACCCTCTGCGATCGCATCCAGCTTGGTGCGTTCGCATAGACCATTTTGACCCTGACCCCCAGACCCCACTTTTACCCTGTGCGTTCGCATAGGGTAATCCCTGGACACCAGAAAACAGTAATTACAACAGATTTTCTAAGGCATTTGAACTCCGACGCCTACCTGAAACTCACCCGAGCCCTCAGGGCTCAAAATCAAATATACACACAACCTCTAAAACATCCTACAGACTTATTTGAGTAATCAAAACACCAAAATAACACCATAAACACTGAATTAAACCTCAAAATCTATAGGATTTCTCAAAACTTCATTAACCTTCAAATTTCCCATTTTTAGTCCGAATTACCTCAAACCGAGTCCGTTTCTTACCAAATTTCACAGGTAGCACATAATAACCATATTGAACCTATTTCGGGCTCCGGAACCATAATACGGGCCCGGTAACACAGGTTTCTCATCAAAGTTCATTTTCAAAAGCCTTTATATTTTTCATAAAATAGTTTTCTTTAAAATTCATTTGTCGGACTTGGGACCTCGGAATTCGATTCCGGGCATACGCCCAAGTCCCATATTTTCCTACGGACCCTCCGGGACCGTCAAATCACGGGTCCGGGTCTGTTTACCAAAAATGTTGACCAAAGTTAACTTTATACAATTAATTATCATAAATTCAACATTTTATCAATCTTTTCACATAAAGGCTCCCCGGCTATGCGCTCGGGCTGCGCACGCACATCGAGGTGAGATAAACGGAGGCTTTCGGGGCCTCGAAATACATATTTAGTTAAATTTACACAGAATGACCTTTTGGGTCATCACAATCTCCACTTCTAAAACAAGCATTCGTCCTCGAACGGACATAGAAAGGTACCTGAAACGGGAAAAAGATGGGGATATCGGCTCTGCATATCGGACTCGGACTCCCAAGTAGCTGCCTTAATAGGCTGACCTCTCCACTGAACACGAACCGAAGGATAACTCTTCGATCTCAACCGTCGAACCTACCGAGCTAATATGGCTACCGGCTCCTCCTCATAAGACAAATCTTTGTCCAACTGGACACCACTGAAGTCAAGTACATGAGATGGATCCGCAATATACCTCCGAAGCATAGATATGTGAAACACCGGGTGCACGACTGATGAACTCGGTGGCAAGGCAAGCCTGTAGGCCACCTCTCCTACCTAATCCAAAATCTCAAATGGGCCAATGTACCTAGGGATCAACTTGCCCTTCTTTCCAAACCTCATCACACCCTTCATGGGCGACACCGAAGAAATACCTGGTCTCCTATCATAAATGCCAAATCTCGAACCCTGCAATCTGCATAACTCTTCTGTCTGGACTGAGTTGTATGAAGTCTGTCCTGAATGATCTTCACCTTGTCCAAGGCATCCAGGACTAACTCAGAACCCAACAATCTAGCCTCTCCCCGCTCAAACCATCCGACTGGAGACCGACATCGCCTACCATACAGTGCCTCATACGGAGCCATCTGAATGCTCGACTGATAGTTGTTATTGTAGGCAAACTCAGCTAAAGGCAAGAACTGGTCCCATGAACCTCCAAAATCAATGACACAAACCCGCAACATGTCCTCCAAAATTTGAATAGTACGCTCGGACTGTCCGTCCGTCTGAGGATGAAATGTTGTGCTCAAATCAACCCGTGTGCCCAACTCACGCTGAAATACTCTCCAAAAAAGGGAGGTAAACTGAGTTCCTCGGTCAGAAATAATGGACACGGGCACCATGCAATCGAACAATCTCTCTCATATAGATCTTTGCCAACTTCTCCGCCAAATACGAAACTAATACTGGAATGAAGTGCGCTGACTTGGTCAGCCTATCCACAATGACCCACACCGCATCAAACATCCTCTGAGTCTGTGGGAGTCCAACTACAAAATCCATGGTGATACGCTCCCACTTCCACTCGGGAAGCTCAATCTGCTGCATCAAACCACCGGGTCTCTGGTGCTCGTACTTAACCTGCTGACAGTTCAAGCACCGAGCTACATAGGCTACAATATCCTTCTTCATCCTCCGCCACCAATAATGCTGCCGCAAGTTCTGGTACATCTTTGCGGCGCCCAGATGAATGGAATACCGGGAACTATGGGCCTCCTGCAATATTAACTCACGAATACCATCAACATCAGGTACGCAAATACGACCTTGCATCCTCAAAACTCCATCATCATAAACTGTGACCTGCTTGGCACCTCCGTGTCGGACCGTATCTCTAAGAACACAAAAATGACGATCATCATACTACCTCGCCCGAATACGATCATACAATGAATAACGGGCCACAGTATGGGCCAAAACACTGCCAGCCTCATAAACTTCCAATCTCACGAACTGGTTGGCCAAAGCCTGAACATCCAAAGAAAATGGTCGCTCTCCGACTGATAGATAGGCAAGACTATCCATGCTGGCTGACTTCCGGCTCAAGGCATCGGCCACCACATTGGCCTTCCCTAGATGATATAAGATGGTAATGTCATAATCCTTCAATGGCTCTAACCATCTCCTCTGCCTCATGTTCAACTCCTTCTGCTTGAACAGATACTGCAAACTCTTATGATCCGTGAACACCTCACATGGCACCCCATACAGATAATGCCTCCAGATCTTCAATGCATGAACAAGAGCCGCTAACTCCAAATCATGAACTGGATAGTTCTTCTCATGAACCTTCAACTGACGAGAAGCATAGGCTATAACCTTGCCCTCCTGCATCAACACTACACCAAGTCCAACCCGTGAAGCATCAAAATGCACGGTATATGGACCTGAACCTGTGGGCAAAACTAACACCAGTGCCATGGTCAAAGTTGTCTTGAGCTTCTGAAAGCTCGCTACACTCATCTGACCACCTGAACTGGGCACCCTTCTCGGTCAACCTGGTCATCGGGGTGCGATAGATGAAAAACCCTCCACAAATCGGTGATAATAACCTGCTAAGCCCAAGAAACTCCGAATCTCTGTAGCTGAAGTGGGTCTAGGCCAATCTATGGCTGCTGAAATCTTCTCGGGATCCACCTGAATACCCTCTGATGATACCACATGACCTAGAAATGCAACAGACCTCAACCAGAACTCACACTTGGAAAATTTGGCATACAACTGACTATTACTCAGTGTCTGGAGGACGACTCTAAGGTGTTGCTCGTGCTCCTCTCAGCTGTGAGAGTATATCAAAATATCATCAATGAAAACAATAACGAATGAGTCCAAATAGGGCATGAACACTCGGTTACTCAATTCCATAAAAGCAGCGGGGGCATTTGTCAACCCAAAAGACATCACCAAGAACTCATAATGCCCATACCGAGTGCGAAAGTCTGTCTTAGGGACATCAGACGCCCTAATCCTCATATTATGGTAACAAGATCTCAAGTCTATCTTGGAAAACAATGTAGCACCTGAAGCTGGTCAAATAGATCATCAATCCTTGTCAAAGGATACTTATTCTTAATAGTAACCTTATTCAACTGCCGATAGTCAATACACATCCTCATTGAGCCATCTTTCTTCTTAACAAACAACACTGGAGCACCCCAAGGAGAAACACTAGGCCCAATGAAGCCTCTATCCAACAAATCCTTTAACTGCTCTTTCAATTCCTTCAACTCTGGCAGGGCCATACAATACGGCGGGGTAGAAATGGGCTGAGTGCCCGGAGCCAACTCAATACAAAAATCAATATCTCTGTCGGGTGGCATACCCGGCAGGTCGATAGGGAATACCTCTGGAAACTCACAAACCACGGGCATAGACTCCATAGAAGGGACCTCGGCATTAGATTCACGAACATAGGCCAAATAAGCCAAACAACCCTTCTCGACCATGCGCCGAGCCTTCATATATGAAATAACTCTACCGGAAGAATGACTAGGAGTCCCCCTCCACTCCAAGCGAGGTACTCCTGGCAAGGCAAAAGTCACAGTCTTGGAATGACATTCCAGAATAGCATGATAGGGAGATAGCCAGTCCATCCCCAAAATAACATCGAAGTCAACCATATCAAGAAGCAAAAGATCTACACGAGTCTCAAGTCCACCAATAACCACTAAGCATGAACGGTAGACTTGATCTACCACAATAGAATCACCCACCGGTGTGGACATATACACAGAAGTACTCAGGGAATCACGGGGCATACTTAGATAAGGGGAAAAATATGAAGACACATAGGAGAATATAGACCCCGGATCAAATAAAACCAAAGCATCTCGGCTGCAAACTGAAACCATACCTATGATAACTGTATCAGAGGCCTCAGCCTCAGGCCTGGCAGGAATAGCATAGCACCGGGGAGGAGCCCCTCCAACCTGAACATCTCTGGGTCGACCTACTGCGGGATGACCTCTACCTCTCGTGGCATGTCCTCCACCTCTACGAATCTGACCTCCACCTCTGGCACCTCGACCACCACCCCTAGCTGGCTGAAGGGGTGGGGGTGCACCTGATGCGGGAACCATAGCACAGGAACCCTGATACTGAGAACCACTAAAACCTTGGGGGCAAAACCTAGAAATGTGCCCCGTACCACCACAAGTGAAGCAATACCTCAGCTGCTGGAAGCCTGGAACTGTCCCTAACGACCAGAATGACCACCTTGGAAGCTTTGAATCGAAGGTGCACTAATGGGAGTTAATAGGGCACTGCGGGATACCTGAAGTGCCGACTGATAAGGCCTAAGAGAATTCCCTTTTCCAAAAGAATCTCTACCTCCGGATGAGGCGCCACTGAACCGGCCAAAATGACGAGGTCTCTTGTCAGACCCCTGACCACTACTCTGTGATAACACCATCTCAATACGCCTGGCCACATTGGCCGCATCTTGAAAGGAGATATCAGTACCTGTCTCCCTGGCCATCTGAAGCCTGATAGGCTGAGCTAGACCCTCGATAAACCTCCTCACTCTCTCTCGATCAGTGTGGAGTATCATAATAGCATGACGGGCCAGAGTGATGAACCTGGTCTCGTACTGTGTAACAGTCATAGATACCTGCTGTAGGCGCTCAAACTACCTCCGAAGATCCTCCCTCTGAGTAACTGGAAGAAACTTCCCCAAGAACAGCTCGGAGAACTGAGCCCAAGTCAAAGGTGCAGACCTAGATGGTCTGGTCAAGCAATAGTCTCTCCACCAAGTCTTGGCGGTACCGGAAAGATGAAAAGTAGCAAAATCAACCCCATTGGTCTCCACAATGCCCATGTTCCGAAGAACCTCATAACAACTGTCCAAGTAATCATGGGGATCCTCTGATGGTGCACCAGTAAATGTAGTAGGGAATAACTTGGTGAACCGATCTAGCCTCCATAGAGCATCTGCTGACATAGCTTCTCCCTCAACTGCCGGTGCCATAATACCCGGCTGAGCTACTCTGACTGTCTGAGGTGCCGGAATATGAAACTGAGGAGCTAGCTGTTATGGTGTGCGAGTAGCAGGAGTCCGGGTCCCTCCCCCAGCCTGAGAGACAGCTGGTGCAGTAGGGAGAAGATCGGCCTGAGCCACGCTCTCCATAAGCCCCACTAAGCGCACAAGAGCATCCTGAAGAACCGGGGTGGCGATGAACCCCTCTGGGACCTGAGCTGGTCCAACTGGAACCGTCTGAGCAGGAACCTCACCAGCAAAGTCTACTGGTGGGTCCTCTACTGGGGCTGCTGCTCTAGCTCTACCTCGACCTCGACCTCGACCTCGACCTCGGCCCCTCGTAGGAGCTGCAACAGGAGGATCGGGCTGCTGATCGGTAGATGAGGAAGCACGCATTCTCGCCATCTGCGAGAGAATAGAATAGAGACTCAATTAGTATTTAGAGTTTAAATTGCATGACAAAGAAGAAAAGATGTGAAGTTATTCCTAACTTTGCAGCTTCTGGGGGATAAGTACATACGTCTCCGTACCTATCCTCAGACTCTACCAAGTTTGTCTGTGAGTTGTGAAACCTACGCAACCTAGTGCTCTGATACCAACTTGTCACGACCCGAAATCCCACCTTCATGCCGTGATGGAGTCTAACGTTGAACCCGCTAGACAATCCAACATTTTGATTAAATTGACTTATTAACAATTAAATGACCTAAGTGACTAGAACAGTTATAATAAAAATGCGAAAGTAATATAAAATTCAAGAACTAAAATAGACACTCATATTAATTTTCGTAGGAACAACCCCAGTAACTGGTATCACAACCTCACGAACAGTCTAAGAGTTTACTAAATACAATGGTCTGAAATAAGTAAATACAACTGTCTGGCAACTACAGATAAGACAGAAAATGAGGAAGAAGGATAAGAGGTGATGCCAAGGCTTGCGGATGTCTGCAGGACTACTTCGGTATCGCCGTGGACTGAAGGATACTCCCTCGCTCAGTGTCCATTGGGTCCAGCGCTGTAATCTGCACAACATAGAGAAGTGCAGGTGTAGAATCAGTACAACCGACCCCATGTACTGAGTAAGTGCCGAGCCTAACATCGGCGAAGTAGTGACGAGGCTAGGACACGACAACAAATAGCACTTGTGCAGTTAATAATATAACAGGAAATAATGGCAGGAAATAAACAAGTAAGACTACTACGGGGGAGAACATGCTGGGGATAAAGGGGCAACAACTGCTAAAAACAACAGAACAAGATAACAATTGAAATGTAGGAATAACAGCAGGAATTTAATAGCTCGAAACCAGTAAATAAACAGAACAGGCACGACATGTCCCCTCGTGCATAACCTCACAATCACTCAGCACAGAATGTCCCCTCGTGCATAAATAAACAATCACTCGGCACGGAATGTCCCTTCGTGCATAACCTCACATACACTCAGCACGGAATGTCCCCTCGTGCATAAATAATAATCACTCGGCACGGAATGTTCCCTCGTGAAATAAATAAATAAATCACTCGGCACGGAATTTCCCCTCGTGCATAACCTCATAGTCACCCGGCACGGAATGTCCCCTCGTGCATAACATAGATCAAGGCAACAATTGAACAGAAAAATACAACAATAGGAAACCTCAAGTGCACAGAAATGTTCAACAAAGATTCTATCGTCCCAGCAAGGGACTTAGCTATAACCAATCTCACTCAGAGGCATAATTTAACAATATAACCCTCAACCGAACGAATAATCAAATAACTTTCTACATTATCAAATACTCTCAAAACATCACTTCCTGAATGATAATAAATCCATAACACAGGGAATATCAAAGAACACTATGAAAATTATCAAGTTCGACTCACGGGCATGCTTGACCACAACATATAGGTGCCCTTCACCTCACCTATACGTTGTACATGGAATAACACATAGCAATTAAGACTCTATACCTATTCCCTCATGCTAAGGTTAGGTCAAACACTTACCTCGGCTCCAAGAATACAAATTAAGCCTTTAGCACCGCTTTTCTTCTCGAATCCGACTCCGAAACAATCGTATCTAGACATAATTGACTTAATAACATCAATAATTACTCAATAATTCAATTCCAAAGCCTAATTATAGATTTCCCAACATTCTTCCCAAAACTCCAAAATTCGACCCCGGGCCCGCTTGGTCAAAACACGAGGTTCGGACCAAAACCCGATCACCCATTTTCCCACGAGCCCGAATATACAATTATTTTTGAAATCCGACCCCAAAACGAGGTTGAATTCCCAAAAATTTGAAAATCCCTAACTCTACCCAAAATCCCAATTTCTACCTTTAATTTCACGTTTTTAGGCCTAAAATGTAGTGGGTGTTTAAGAAAAACGGAAAGAAACAAGTTAAAGATCACTTACCTAGGAGGTTATGGTGGAAGAATAGCTTGAAAATCGTCTCTGGGGTTTGGAGAAGAAGAGGGTTATGAATTTTGGGTGAAATCCCGTTTTGAATCTGTTTTGGGGTATTAAAAATCACTGGGCGAAAATAACTCTCTGCGTTCGCGGTAAGGGGCCCGTGTTCGCACAGGCCACCCCCCCCCCCCTCCTGACTCTCCGCGATCGCACACACACTGGTGCGTTCGCACAATGTGTTTGTGTTGCCCAGCCCCCTCTAGCCCTATGCGTTCGCACCTGGTTGGGTGCGTTCACACAGTGTTGCCCAACTGACCCTCCGCGATCGCATTTAGCTTGGTGCGTTCGCATAGACCATTTTAAACCTGACCCCCAGACCCCACTTTTACCATGTGCGTTCTCACTCCCTTGAGTGCGTTCGCATAGGGTAAATCCCTGGACACTAGAAAACAGTAATTACACAAGCTTTTCGAAGGCATTTTGCTCTCCGGCGCCTACCCGAAACTCACCCGAGCCCTCAGGGAACAAAACCAAATATACACACAACCTCAAAAATATCCTACAGACTTATTCGAGTAATCAAAACACCAAAATAACACCATAAACACTGAATCAAACCTCAAAATCTATAGAATTTCTCAAAACTTCATTAACCTTCAAATTTCCCATTTTTAGTTCGAATTACCTCAAACCGAGTCCGTTTCTTACCAAATTTCACAGGTAGCACACAATAACCATATTGAACCTGTTCCGGGCTCCGGAACCATAACACGGGCCCGGTAACACAGGTTTCTCATCAAAGTTCATTTTCAAAAGTCTTTATATTTTTTAGAAAATAATTTTCTTTAAAAATTCATTTCTCGGACTTGGGACCTCGGAATTCGATTCCGGGCATACGCCCAAGTCTTATATTTTCCTACGGACCCTCCGGGACCGTCAAATCACGGGTCCGGATCTGTTTACCAAAAATGCTGACCAAAGTCAACTTTATTCAATTAATTATCATAAATTCAATATTTTATCTTTTTTTTCACATAAAGGCTTTCCGGCTATGCGCACGCACATCGCGGTGATATAAACGGAGGTTTTCGGTGCCTCAGAACACAGATTTAGTTAAATTTATACAGGATGACCTTTTGGATCATCACAACAAGTGTCCGAGGAAGCACAATCAAAGTTAAATCCTAAACAAGAACAAGTTTTCAAGACTATATTATAAAGAGTCGACTCTGATATACGGAATTATTCTTTGTAGATGCCTCCGGTGAAATCAAAATAATATTTCTATGTCATGCAGTACTTGCAAATATCATATCAAGAGGCATGACACTGTTAGCAATAATAGCAAGTGGTGTACCAACAACGATTTTATTTTGAGACCACCTATTTTAGATTTGATATACCTATTCAAACAACTTATATAACCATCACAAGTATATCAAAGCAGAGCAATGATGCTAAATTTATAAGGAAAACAAAATTGATAATATGAGATGAAGCACTTACGGCTAAGTGTCAAACGCTCGAAATACTGGAAGTCTAGAGATATATTGGATTAATGAACCATTTGGCGAAAAATTAATGGTTTTGGAGGTGAGTATTGTCAAGTACTACCAGTAGCTCCAAAATCGACAATAGTAGAGACTGTATAATCTAGCTTGCCAAAGTTATACTTCTATCCTCAAATGCAAAATATTCAACTGACAAAAAAATATAAAGTAAGAACAGATCCAGTAATCAATGTCTTCTTGTTTCTTGTCGGAAACGAAGAAGACCATCTAATAAAAAATATTTTGGTTCTTGTTGAACACTTGGTTATCAATCCCAATGGTAATAGTAGTGCATTTAATTAGATAAAAAAATTTATCATTAGATTAAAACGCAATTTGTGCAAATTGCACGATAGATTTAAAAAGATATCTTAGCTAGCAGAAATAAATATGTTGATCAACTAAATAAAAGGTTGATTGCAAAGTTTTAAAATAAAAACATAATGCTTTTCAGTTTTTGACTCACCAGAAAATGATAGCAATAGTTACTACCAAGAAGAATACTTAAATACTTTAATACCATATAACCTTCTACCTTACATGTTTGTTGTCAAGTTTCTTATTTCTTACATATGTTAGTGTCACCGTATATATAATAGACTAAGTTAAAATTTATCTTCCATTGTATATAGGTTAATTTTGAAGAAAGTTATGCTTGTCATGCTACCGAAAATCATAGATACGCCGAATAGCTTATGTAATAGCACACATATGGTGTAAATAAGTTTTGACAATAACGGCAGACGTGCAAAATTTATGATACTGATTGATGTGTTTCTAAGTATATTCTTATTGTTGAATTCAACTTTCGTTTTCCGAAAATAAGGAATATCCTTTTAAATTTATATGAAAATAATTTTTAGTATGTTTATGTTTTGAAAATATAACAAATATAGCATAAGGAAAAATATCCTAAATATTAGATTATATTTACCGCAATATATTTTTTGCACGAACAATTGTATGTTGCACTTTCAAGCGGGTGTGATGACCCAAAAGGTCATCCGGTGTATCCTTAGATATTTTGTGTTTCGAGGTCGTGAAATTCTCCTTTTATCTCACCTCGATGTGTGTGCTCAGCCCGGGCGTGTAGCCGGGAAGCCGTTATGTGAAACACTGATAAAAATGATGATTTTATATTAATTGTTTGAATAAAGTTGACTTTGGTCAATATTTTCGGTAAACGGATCCGGACCCGTGATTTGACGATCCCGGAGGGTCCGTAGGAAAATATGGGACTTGGGCGTATGCCCGGAATCGAATTCTAAGGTCTCAAGTCCGAGAAATAAATTTTTAAAGAAAATTGTTTTATGAGAAATATAAAGGTTTTTGAAAATAAAATTCTATGTGAAACCTGTGATATCGGGCCCGTATTATGGTTTCGGAGCCCGGTACAGGTTCGATATGATTTATATTTGTTATCTGTGAAATTTGGTAGGAACCGAACTTCGTTTGACGTAATTCGGATAAAAAATGCTAAATTTAGAAGTTTTGGAAGTTTTGAAGTATTTCATTGATTTTGAGGTTTAATTCGATGTTTATGATGTTATTTTGGTGGTTTAATTACCCGAATAAATCTGTAGGATGTCTTTGAGGTTGTGTGCATAATTGGTGTCGGGGTGCAAAAACATACCCTATGCGAACGCACTCAAGTGAATGCGAATGCACAGGGTTGTGTGGGGTCTGGGGGTCAGGGTAGATTTTGCTCAGTGCGAACGCACACAGGTGAATGCGAACGCGGAGAGTAGGCCTGAGACAGCTATGCGAACGCACCATATAGGTCGCGAATGCACAACCTATGAGGGGTTCTGGGGGCTGGGGTGAGTCTTACCCTATGCGAACGCGGCCCCACCACCGCGAACGCATAGGCCTGTGTAACCAACCCTCCGCGAACGCAGCCTGGGGCCTGCGAACGCGGAGAAGAAATCTGCCCAGTCATTTTAAAAGTCAAAAACAGAATGTGTTACGGGAATTTGGCCATTTTTCATAAACTTCATCTTCTCCAAACCCCATAGGCGATTTTTGAAGCATTTCCTCACCATAACCTCTTAGGTAAGTGATCTTTGACTTGTTTCCTTCCATTTTCTTAAACACCCATTAGATTTTAGGCCTAAAAACATGGAAATTAAGGTAGAAAATTGGGATTTTGGGTAGAGTTAGGGCTTTTTGATTATTAGAGAATTTGACCTCGTTTTTGGGTCGTATTTCAAAATAAATTGTATATCCGGGCTCGTGGGAATGGGTAATCGGGTTTTCGTCCGAACCTCGTGTTTTTACCAAGTAGGCCCGGGGTCGATTTTTGGATTTTTAGGAAGAATGTTGGGAATTCTATAATTAAGCATTGGAATTGAATTGTTTAGCATTTATGGTAGAAAATTGGGGTTTTGGGTAGAGTTAGGGCTTTTTGATTATTTGAGAATTTGACCTCGTTTTGGGGTCGGATTTCAAAACAAATTGTATATTCGGGCTCGTGGGGAATGGGTAATCGAGTTTTGGTCCGAACCTCGTGTTTTGACCAAGCAGGCCTGGGGTCAATTTTTGAATTTTTAGGAAGAATGTTGGGAATTCTATAATTAAGCATTGGAATTGAATTGTTTAGCATTTATTGATGTTATTGGGTCATTGATGTCTAGATACGATTGATTTGGAGTCGAATTCGAAAGGAAAAGCGGTGCTAGGGGCTTGATTTGGATTCTTGGAGTCGAGGTAAGTGTTTGGCCTAACCTTAGCTTGAGGGAATAGGTGCTGAGTCATATGTGCTACGTGTTTATCCCATGTTTAATGTATAGGTGAGGTGACGAGTACCTATGCACCCGTGAGTCGGTCTTTACGATATATGTGTTTTTCTTGTTATTTACTGTGTTATGAAGTAAATTTCATTTTGGAGGATATTCAATTGCTGGAAACACTTAGTTGTGAACATTGTTGATTAACTGTTAGGTTGAGGATTATTTTGTTAAGTTTTACACTTGAGCAAGATTGATTATAGATGTGTCCCTTGCCGAGACGGTATTTGTTTCTACCGTTGTTCCCTTGTCGGGATGTTGTGATTATGATACATGTTATTGATTTTCCTTGTCAAACTGTTGTTCTTGATATTATTTGGGTGAGTAAGAGTGTAAAGCATGAAGGGTGATGCCGTGTATTTATGTATTGCATTGTGAGGAAGAGTGTAAAGCACGAAGGGTGATGCCGTGTATTCATTTATTGCATTGTGAGGATGAGAGTAAAAGCACGAAGGGTGATGTCGTGCCATGATTTTCATTTAAAAGCACGAAGGATAATGACGTGCCCTTTTATTTATTCATTGCATTGTGAGGATGAGAGTAAAAGCACGAAGAGTGATGTTGTGCACTTGTTTTGGTGAGGATGAGAGTAAAGCACGAAGGGTGATGCCGTGTACATATTTTCTCTGTGTTGTTGTCTCATGTTGACATTTATTTGTTTATACTGTTGCCTTGTTCAGTTATTCAGCATTGTTCTTCCCTTTGTTCCCCATTATGTCTTTCCCCGTTCCTCTGTACTTAATTCTTTATTTCATGTCATTACTCTATTATATATTATCGAATTGTACATGTATTTGTTATTTGTCGTGTCCTAGCCTCGTCACTACTTCGCCGAGGTTAGGCTGGACACTTACTCAGTACATGGGGTCGGTTGTACTGATGCTACGCCTGCACTTTTTTATGTTGTGCAGATTACGGTACTGGAACCGCTGTGGGCAGTGATCGAGGGAGTATCCTTCAGTTCACAGGCGACACTGAGGTAGTCCTGCAGGCGCCCACAGGCCTTGGCGTCACCTCCTATCCCTTTCCTTTTCTGTCTTTTCTTGTACTTCCAAGACAATTGCACATGTTTATTCCAGACCTTTATTTTTAGTAAATCTTAGACCGTCTGTGAAATTGTGATACCAGTTCTGGGGTTTATGTAAGGATTTTGTAATGTTAATTATTTAAGTTGATGGTTTCTTAGCTTCCGTGCTATTTATTCATTTTGTTCATGTTCATTACTTTTCTTTTAAATGATAATAAGGAAAATAAGTATTTTAATCGAAACGTTGGCTTGTCTAGCGGGTTCAACATTAGACGCCATCACGGTCCCGATGGTGAGAATTCGGGTCGTGACAGCGGGATATCAAGATCGACAACAAGAGTTCTGATTAAGGCAGATCAACCAACGCATTAGGAGGAAACATACACAAAAAAATATTGTCCACAAAGAAGTATTCGTTAAGATACCATCACATTAATACTTTTAAACAATAACATAAAATTATGTAACTAACATGACAATATAAATCATTTGTGTAAGTTTTGATGATGTCGTTTTTTTATAAAAATTCATGTATTATGCTAATGTAATAACATTTTTCGGTATTTAGATGATTGTTGTATTATTACACATAAAATTTCTCTCATTAATTATATTTTATTATTCCTTCATATAAATAAATGTTTAAATCATCACGTGCCATTAAAAACGTGCAACGCACGTTTATAGATACTAGTATATTAAAAGAGCATATGATTATTTATGTTTCACATTATGTTAAAATTCGGTTAAGCTTGAAATTGTACATCACTGAAAAATTATTTTTAGGCAAACAAATAACTATCATGTGTTACCAATCCCCCATAAGAATATGCTAATAGATCATATATTTGACAATTTGCTCAATTCTTACTAAACATATATTAACATATTAAAACTTTATCTATACAAAGCATGATTAAATTTTATTCATGTGACCCAAAAACCCGATAAAACCGAACAATTGACATAGTTAGTTTGGTTTGGTTTTGCTAAAAATCAAATCAGCCCCACCCATGTACATCCACACTGTTACGCCTTAGAAGGGCGACGCACGGCTAAGCAACCGATGTCCGTGCGGTTACTATCCGCCAACTGGGGTCCCCTCCGTACACTGGACGTGACTATCAGTGTCGTACGAAAAAACCAATATCAAGAGAAATTGAGAGAACAGAAAAGAGAATGAGAATGAAAGAAAGCTTGATTGCATTAATGAAAGTTATTAGAGAAAGGTGACACGATGTCGAGGGAGAGAGACACCAATACAGAGAATTGTTTGCTCGCTTGAAAGTCTGATTGCTTGACCCTCCCTAATAATGCTTACAAAAAATATGCCAAAGTTACAGGACTTAACATAACTAAGCTAGAGAGACATAATGAAAATACATGAAGTAAAGCACTATATTTACAATAGAAAGGACTTAGTTTTTTACAAGGTAGAAGCAGGTCGGTCCGTCGGTAGCAACCTTGTCTTTAGCATCAAATGCATGCGCGCGCGGCGTTGTTGGCATCTGCCTGCGGCTGGGCGCTGGCGAAGGCTATCGGTGAAGCGACATAGGCACAGGCATGCTTGTCACTTGGCGCGACTAAGACCACAAGGCCGTCCATGGCACTAGGCGTTGGGAGGCTTGCCAGGACGCCATGAGAGGCGTCTAAGGGGTCATGGAGATGACTGGAAAACCGTCCAGGATAACACACATATTTAAGATTTGTTCTATACCCACACTTTTCAAAAGTGATCGTCCTAGTCAAACAGAGTCACTTAGAACGAATGGAGTTGTTAGTATACTGGAATAGTGAAAGTTGTCTCGTCTTTCAAGGTGTACGGCTGAAGAAGCTCCACAGATGCAAACAAACAGGGCATATAGCTTTGTTCCCTCTTTTTTGCTTTGCAGCACTAAATTCTTTTTTCATTGCTTTCTCCAGGTTTGGATCAGTTTTAGTTCCACTTACTATCTCTAGTGAGTAATGAGTATTGCCAAAGTTGGTGCAAATTAGTAAAAGAAGAAATTCCAAATTCACCAATAACAATGGAATTTCTTTGAAAAAAAAGATTACATGCTTCTACTTTACGGCTTAGCAGAAGACTATTCAGAAAATGACATGCTTTGCATAATATACTAGCAAACATTCTCATTCCTTTTTAACCTGTGTTTTTGTGTTCACGCATCAGTATTTCTGTGCCACCATATTACAGTTTTTAGCCAATGCTACAATGTTAAATTGACTCCAGAACACACTGGTACACGTTTATACATATTCAAATACGGGTCATGCATTCTTTTTCTTAATTTGCACGACATAGCAAAGTACACCCATTTGATACGAGTACATCAAAAGGATCTTGTAACATAGCAATGCTATTGTTGACTGCAGTGCTAATTCGCCAATAAAAAAGGAAATAGAAAGTTATTCTAAGTTATATGCACACAGATTAAATTAACTTCACCGGCCAGCTTGCTTATTCTTCAATTTAACATGTAAATGGCTAAATAAAAACTAACTTCTGCTGACAAAATTACCAACACAAAGAACATAATATTCAGCTTCTCTCAGTCTGTCCTTCACAACTTACCTTAGACTAGTGATGGTATTTACATATCTCCATCTATATAAGTAGTTCCTTCAACCAACACTCAATTTGCATATTTCGTCCACAAAAAACTCAAACTTGATGCAAAATGCTTCATAATCTGAAGCAAACATAGAGACTAGTGCATATCCTCTTGCAGAAATGTAGAGTAAGGCTGCGTACAATGGACCCTTGTGGTCCGGCCCTTCCCCCGACCCCGTACATAGCGGTTAGTACACCGGGCTGCCTTTTTAAACATAGAGACTAGAGAAGGCCATTTCAGCTCTGTCGGCAGTTTGTCAGAAGGTTACCGGACAAGCTTAAATGAGTGCTAAAATAAACCACCACCCCACACTGAATGTGTGTATATAGCCCAGCGAAGAAGACACAATTATGTTGAACATCTTCCAAGTGAAGGGAGCCCTATGTTCTTGTCAGATGCACTCCTAAGCCCGAGATCGCTGGTATCAAGCCAATCACAATCAAAGCATAGTATATCCAAGCTAAAAGATCAAAGTTCTCAATCTTGCACTCAAAAGTAACACTCTTATGTTATAGCCAAGTGTCATAATCTAGAAAGAATACATCTTCAACACAAATGACACAAACTTGACTATAAGGAAAATAATATCCATGAGAAGAATCAAGAGAGTAAAGTTCCATGCGTCCAACAAAATCACAATCTCGTAAAATTCTCAACAAAGTGCACACTTTTATGGTAAAACCAAGTGTCATAAGAAGCAATAGAAATCATACTCTTCAATCCAAAAAAAGACACTTTACCACAATAAGAAAAGACTCCGGGGTCAAAAACAAACTTTAATCCCCGAGTATCCACATACTTCCCAACAACAAATGCACATGGCAACTTAAGAGATAGGCCAACATCATGAATCACCTTATAGAGAATATCAAAATACTCAAAGTTACGAATCTCTACCTCAATGGCCTTAGATAAACACAAGATAAGCATAAGCCAAATGCACATACCATTCTTGCTTTTGGGCAAAAGAAAAAGCTCTTGACAAATAAAATGCCAAAGTGTTAGTTCAAGGCTTTCCTTACCCTTAGCAACTTTCGCATGTTGAACCTTCACAAAATAATCAATAAAGTTAGGTTCTTTTCGCTCACAATGATCAATCATACTACCAAAAGAAACATTCTTACCTTTTCTCGTATAAACATTAGCAACCGAGAATGTTCTTTCAAAAGTAGGAATAAGATAAGTAAAGCAATTAATACTAGTGCTAGCATCAAAAACTTTACTTTCCTTTTTACGCTCAACCAAATCATCACCACATTCACATTTGCTCATTTCATCATAAAAAGTGGATCTTTTTTCCAAAGGAATGGAAATAGAATCAAAGAATTCATCAACACATTCTTCTTGACTCGTTTCTTCATAAAGTTCAAAACTTTCTTCCAACAAAGTTAAAGTAGAGTCAAAAGAATCAATCACATTCAACATCCCATAAAGGTGGACTATCATAAGACTCAACATCACTCACATTACTAGCTAAAGAGTCGTTACACAAAGAACTAGAATCATCCAATAATCCACAAGAACTCTTAACTAGTTGCAATCCACAATTATTTTTCTCATCACAAGATAAAGAAATATCAAACTCATCAAAACCATAGCTATCTTTCAAACTCAAAGTGTCACCACAATCAACTAAAGTATCAAGAGTAGAAGAATAAGCTATTTTATCTGGAAGCACTTCTAAAGTATCCTCTTTACCTTGAACTTGCTCAATGAGTTCCATAAGTTCTCTTGAAAAGATAGATTGGTCTTCTTTCAACCTCTTCAAAGTTGGTTGAATGTCACTTGATGGCTCCTCTCCAAAAGTCCCCACACAAGATACAAAACAACTAGAGAAAGAAGAAAGGTTAATAGCATTAGAATAAGAAAAATCCTCGCTCTCTTTCTTTTCTCACTTTCTTTTCAAGCTCTTTACTCTTTTCTTGTCTTTCTCTATTTTAAACCCTAACCTTCTATCATTTTGATTCCGTGCATTGCATTATCAGTGTTCTTGATACGATTTCGTATCATCTTGGTATCAGAGCGGAGGTTTTGGATTGTTTTATCAATCCTTGGGTCTTTGTTTTGATTATCATATAATCGAAAATTACCAAAAAAAGGAAAGATTACTGTTCATCCGTCGTGATAAAACTGAAAATAGAAATCGTTTTTGTTCTTCTTCACTGTTTGTTTCTAAAATATCGAAGTTTTGATCTCTCTCTCGATTTTTGGTTCCTTCAACTCATATCTGTTGGTTTTATTTGATATCAACCGGAAATTGTTGGATTAGATTGAGATTGTAGCTCAAAATCGAAGGTGTAGGTTTGAAAATTTAGGGCTCGAAATTGAATTGGGGTCTTAAAGCACTCCAATGCTATGATGTTGACTTGAAAATTATCATCGCTAAGCGTGCTCATCCGGCATGTATCAAATTCAGTATCAACTTGTGCTCGACCAATCAAGAAAGGGGATGCGAAAGGTCATGCATCCAATCCAACATAGATTTAACTGATAAGAGACGACCATATGATACATTTTAATGAGATTAAGCAGAGAAGTTGTATGGCAAACACTCCATTTCCTATCACAACATATCCCTATATAAACCAAAAGTCCATCTTAAATTTCAGATAATTTACTTGACAGAAATGAGTAACCATAAAATACAAATGACAAACAAAAGTTTGAGAAACAGAAGGCATGTCAAAAGGTAATAAAGGTAAATAACAGTTCTTCAATCACCAAAACAATAAACTGGTGCTATGTCAAGAATCAAGAGGTTGAAGAAACTGACAAGAAGTTCAGGGTGCTTTTTAGCTAAGAATATACTTATGCAAGCAAGTTACGGAACAACTGGTCTACGCATGAAAATCAAACTACAACCATTTGATACCAGTACAAATCACCAAAGCAAAGAGATGCATCCTCTAGATCTTTCTCTCAGAACAAAGAATATAATGTTCCCTTGCACATCGCAGAAGGATGTGTCCAGACTTTACCGTAACTCATTCATCACCTGCTCCCACAATGTACTACATTACTTGTTTGATTGATTGTTGGTCTGACAATTACCAAGCAAAAACAAAGTCAATAATCCTCACTATTTCTTTCTTTGGAGTTTTCGACCGTGTTTTAGTGGCAATGGTGCAAACCTTTTGTGTGGACAGGAGCTTGAGCCTAGGAGCAGTTGGACAGTTCATCTAAGAAATCACCCGGCGTAAAACAAGAGGGTTTGCGGAGAAGAGTGATAGATGGGTCAGCAGTAGCCCATAGAGAATAGCTTGATAAACCCTCATTAACGAGGAGAGAATGAGAGAGATGAAAGCCACCCCCATCATCCAAAAATATTATACCCCTAAACAACAAGTGCCAATCATATTTGCTAGTTTTTATCAATGTTAAGACAAAGCGGATAGCTACTACAATATCAAAAGTTATGAGGGTTCATTGCAAGGATAAAGATGATTAAGGGTCAAAGAACAAATACTTAGAATAATGGAGTTATGGTTCATTTCAGTCTTATGCAAATGCAAAAATATTAGTATCGAAAAATGGTTTTTTATTCTTATGTAAATGCATGAATATTTTCCGTATCTAATGACTAAGCCTTCATATGAATTGAAGTCATGCAATCAACTGAATTATATGCAAAGCAAAAAATTATGGACCAAATAGTTTATCATAGCAACAGAATTTCATAGGAGTATAAACATAAAACAGTCCTCTTCTAGTAATGAGTTTGTAGTGTAGTGCAAGAAAATAATTCCAATCACATCAGTTGAATAGGTAGCCCGTAAACATGATAATGAAAATCACCGCCAATAAGCTTAACAAAATTGTAAATGGAAAAGTAGAATCCATACAGAAGATTAAGGTTAGATGCTTAAGGCTTTTGGCTTTTTGGTGTAACCTTCACAATGTCAAAGATGAAAATAACTTGGTAGATTTCATCGACTCACTACAGGGACAGGAATGTACAAAGGAACCCTTACTTTGTTTCTGTATAGAAGGGTTCTGACTATGTAAATGTACTAGTACCATCTTAGTGCTAGATTTTCCCTTTTCTTTTCTACCAATATATCCATTACTTACCTGTTCAAAAAAAAACTGTAAAAGGACTTTTGATAGACTGGAGGAACTCAGGCAAGAGAAATTTATAAAACCAAAGGGGAAATAGGTCCACCAAAATGAAAAACCAAACTGAGAGGATGAACTTCCTCATACAACAGACCATGAATGAAGAATCCGCAAGTTCTACATTAATGGTGTTAAGACCACATTTTCTTTTCCTTTTCTTTTGGAAGAAGAAGAAGAAGGAGAAGATGGTAACAGTTGTTAAGACCACATTTGTAGGATTCCTACATACATTTCTTCTAATTCAACTCCAAACCTGCTCTATATTTGCTCAATATTTAAAAGAAGGTCAACAGACTAATCACCCATTTTTCTTACCTGACACTTTGCTGGTAACATACAGACAGGAAGACGAACAGCATACTTGTCATGAGAACAAACTGAGCATACTTGTCATTCAACCGTTGACTTATCTCCATTTTACTTTAATAGATGTTTACATCATTGTCACTCACTCATTCTTTTTTCTTTTTTGAAGTTTGAACAGGAAAAGAGAGGTAAAAGAATGTTGTTCACCCATTCTTCCTACCAAGCACCTTTTCAATGAAGGACTAATCCATTTTACTAAGTTGTGCACCCATTCAAGTTCTTCAGGATTTCTAGAATTTTTATCTTAAGAACTGGCCTAAACCAGAATCAAGATGATACCTTTCAGCTGCAAATAATTGTTTGCTGTCCTTTCTTAACTGCTTCACCATTCTAAAACGACAATCCTATACTTCACAATGATTTCAAAAAGTAATTGAGACAGAGAAAACAGACACGGCCAGGACCATATTCCTTTTTTTTTTTATGACCGATATCTGTCTGGAGCCAACCCTTAGAACAAACTCGGGGATAATGACCCGCCCCTCTGTCGTTTTCCACTTAAATACTGGACTTGATCGATTGGTGCAGGGCTACCTGTGACCTAAGTCACAAGTCCCTCAACCTCTGTCAATTGAGCTAAGAAAACCAATATTCTTTCTTAAGGTATAGAAAAGTACTTTTTGGTTTTTATCGATGAAAAGAGAATTAACAAAAGCAGAAAAAGTAACTAATAAGTTAAAAAGGACCTGATGGACGTTTGTACTGCATTTGGAAGGCAGGTCAGTGCTTATTGTGTTATCAAATAGGAAGACTTGGGAGTTATGCTTGACCTAAATTTTGCCTCATACTATGTTCAAGAGAAATTGCTAAGCTGTATGTTTGTATCAATATCATTTCCATAGCAATGCTTCCAGATAGACCTTATTATTCTTTGATCTTGTCACCAAGAAAGTAAAAAAGAAAGGACCATGTTTGCTTCTATTTGAGAAAAGGTAACTCCTGCTTGTTTCTACTATATGCTTCATAACAAGAGTAGAATCTAGGCGGGTTAAAATGTACTATCTGCAAGATTAAGACCTGCAACATCTACATAACACAAAAGCAGATTGGGCACCTTTACAAAAGAGAAGGTAACTTTAACGGGGAAAGACCACCAGATTTATTGGAGAGATGAAAAAATGTCTAATGTATATTAGACATCCAAATCATGCTACGCGTCTAGACTTAATCCATTTAGGGGTCGTTACGTTTGAAGACAAGTTATGCTGGGATTAGTTATCCTGGTATTATTTCTTATTGATTGTTTGATATATTGTATTAATTCTTGGGATTGTCAATTTTGTTGCTTTATCTTGAAATAACTTATCTTGGGATTACTATTCCACCCTTTGGCAGGTATATGTCATCCAGGTACTATTTTTAATCTCCCAGGATTAGTAACCAAATAAGGGATAAGGCGGTACTAAATTTTTATCGTAGGATTATTTTTGTTTATCCATCATATCAAACGACCCCTTAGTGTTCTAACCATTATAAGAAATACGTCGCTTATCAGAGACAATCTTGAGAAACCACAACAAAGATACAGGAAACTCACATACACTGGTGCAGAGCAAGCAAAATCAGCAGGAGACACATCATAAATTACATGCTAAAACGCAACTAATACATGATAATAAAGTCTATATGCATCATTTAATTAAGAACCACACAGGAAAGTCTGCTTAAATTATCAAAATTGGATAGGGCAAGATTCTGCAATATGTTGTTACAGCCTTATAGCAGCATATGTGACAACTGACAAACCTCAAACAATCAAAAGCAAACCTATTGCTGCACTGGCATCGCAGAGAGAAAAACTTTTCATGGTGTGGAAGCCCTCCTTTGTTCAGATCTTCCCCGGTTTCTATGAAGATCTAACTTGTTATTTGATCTTTGGTGAGCATATCGATTATCATTACTTTCTGGCCTCCTAGAAGATCTTGAGGTTCTTTCTTCGTCCCTATTGGAACTTCGTCCAGACGAAGTCCTCAATGATCTTATTGGAAGCTTTCTGTCCCCATATCTTGTTGGAGCATCTTGCTCACTATTATTTTCTGCTCTCCAAGATGATCTTCTTGATGTTCTTTCCACGTCTCTGTTTCGATTTCTTCCAGAGGACGCCCTCGGCGAGGTTGCTGAATGCTTCCTATCATCAACTCTTGTACTCAAGTTTAATCTTCGGCTAGGCTTCACATTTCTAGCCTCATTGTCCGCGTCATCATCATTATTTTCTGCTCTCCAGGACGATCTTCTAGAGGTTCTTTCCACAACTTTGTTTCGATTTCTTGACGTCCGTGATGAGTTTGCTGAAAGCTTCTGATCATCAACTCTTGTCCTCAAGTTCAATCTTCGGCTACGCTTCACATCTCTAGCCTCATTGTCCGTCTCATCATCATTGTAGTCATTATACACATCATCAGAGTCCTCATCATCTTCCTCTTCTTCTTCCTCTTCTTCTTCTTCCATATCATCGTGAGGTTCCTTTTCATCACCTTCATTATGATCACGACTACCTTTTTTCTGTATATCTTTTTGTTTTTTATCATCAGTCACCTTGTTCATGAGATGAACATACTTATACCTCATTTCCATCAACGGGTTCTTCTGAATCAACATTCCCCTTTTATAACCCTCCTTCAATACCACAGTATGTGTGCCAACCTTACTCGACACGTAGAATATGCCGGGATGCAACATTAACGCCCTCTTAAACCTAGAACGAAGTCCCAAACACTCTCCTATCGAAAGGAGATTATCTCTCTCCGCCTTCTTCCCCACACAAAGATTAAGAATTTCATGTAAAATTGCCACTGCCCACTTATCAGCCTCATCACTCTTTGCAGGAAGATGCATTGCATTCTCATACGGCGAAATATAAGGCAACTTCTGCCATTCATCAATCCATTTCTTGTACTTCTTATCCATCTCAAACCCATTAGAATACTTCAAAGCAAACTTATTAACTAACAAATCCTGATCATTTTCACTCTTCATTGCTTGTTTTTGCATAAAGGAAACAGCAAGTTCATGACTCCAACAAACTAACTCCAACACCAACTCATTATTATTCACCTGAAAACAATCAGGATATTCTGGTACTAAAGTCTTGGCATAACTATCACATAAACCCAAATCCCATTTAAGCTTATCAATAACATGTAATGGAATTTTATTAATTTTACCTATCATCAAAAGCTTCAAGATCCTATCAGCAACATCTTCTTTGTAACTCACACTTTGGTAAAACAACTCTTCATCTGAATCAAGACTGAGAATTTCTGGTGTTAACTTGATATGAGGGTGTATGTTAATGCTAGCTGGGAAAAACTCTTGAAAAATTGAAGGGTATTTTCGGATAAACTCGACGGGCCGGACTGGGATTTGAAGGGAGTCTTTGGATTGTGTGATAATGTTTAAGGGGATAGATTTTGAGGGTTCAGATTTGATGAGGTTCTTGATGTTGAGAAGGGGTTTGAGGTTCTTTTCTCTTTCGACAGCGTGGTCGAGGCCACGATCTCGGACGTGTTTGAGCGAAAGGGCATCGTCGAAAAGTGTTCGCCATTGTTGGCGCTGGTGGTGCTGAGTTCGACGGAGGAGGAAATGCATGTAGCTAATTTTGGGGTATGAGAGGTGTTGTTTGGAGGGTTTAAGGAGGGCTTTTGAGGTCATAACAACACAGAAGAAAGGTAATTGCAACGGTCATCCTTAGGTAAATGCCAAGAAATGCAACTTGAGCTTCCAAGTTTAGTTATTCTTAGGATGGAGGGTTAAATTCATCTAGGATGCTAAAATCAATTAACTTTCACTTTATTAAAATCGAGCGCGTCCGATTTTATGGCTCGAGGGTCTGCCTCGAGATTAAATGCATACTGAAGCGAGCTCGATCTCAAAGAACACGAAGACCGACGGATCGAGATCGGACACGATCGACATCGAGCAACGGAATAGCGAGATATCAGTGATCGACCACAAATCTCGGCGGGAATCTCGAAATCGACAGAACCGCCAACGGTTATTGATACCAATTATAGATTTTACTTTCGAAATTAGAGCTATACCTTATTTAGGATTCTTCTACTATATAAAGAGGAACACTGGTCATTTGTAAGAAGGACACATGACATGCACTTAGTGAGAAATAACAACACGCTACTCTTTTTACTCACTTACAATTTATCGTTGTTCTTATTGTTCTTAACAATTGATCTCGAGCATGTTATGATCGAGGTCGATAAATTGCAACGACACTGGTTTGATTTATCTTAATCATTTAAATTCATTTATTTACCTATTCGTTTATCAATTGGCATTGAATGAGATCGCGTATCCTTATAACCATATTACAAGTTTAATTGTTACTCGTATTTCGAGGTAAATAGTTTGGCGCACACCGTGGGGCTAAGGATAATAGTGATTGTTTGGTGTTAATCCTGGTATAACACATTATTTTATGCTTGTTTCTTGTCAAGGATTTTATTTTCAGGTTGAATCATGTCAAACTCGCAAAACACATCTACAAATGGTGACAACGGACTCAGACTCCACGGAGAAAACGAGAATGTTATCACCCCAGGAATCGAGGTGCCACAGGCTCACATCGGAGGAGTGTCGCCCGTCAACCCAGTTGATGTCAGTTCTCATGTGGCCTTGAATGTTGATTTAGGCGCGGACCCCGAAGGAAGTGTATGCAGAGGAGGTCGAACTGACGGTCGAGGTACACAGGGCAGAAGAGACGAAGGAGTCAGTCTCCAAGTAATAGTTGAAATGTTGCAAGCCCAACAAAATGCCATTGCTTTATTGCAAAATCAGCATGGGGCATCAAATAGGGCCGAACAGGAGGTTACTCATTATACCAAGCCAGTGCCTGAAAGATCAGGTGATACTACTTCGACAACCGATCATGCTATAATGAGGATGCTCATGGAGCTTACTAAGAGAATAGAATCGGGAGAAAAGAAAATCGAGGCCAACGACAAGAAGGTGGAAACTTATAACTCTCGAGTTGATCAGATACCGGGGGCACCACCGATCTTAAAGGGAATGGACTCCAAGAAGTTCGTGCAAAAACCATTCCCTCCAAGTGCGGCTCCGAAGCCCATCCCAAAGAAGTTTCGCATGCCCGATATACCCAAATACACCAGGACCTCAGACCCCGATGAGCACGTTTCTTCTTATACATGTGCCATAAAAGGTAATGATTTGGAGGATGACGAAATCGAGTATGTACTGCTAAAGAAGTTCCGGGAGACCCTATCGAAGGGAGCTATGATTTGGTATCACAACTTGACACCGAACTTTATCGATTCGTTCGCCATGCTGGCGGATTCGTTTATAAAGGCACATGTTGGAGCCATAAAGGTTGCAACAAGAAAATCGGGTCTCTTCAAAGTAAAGCAGAGGAATAACGAGATGCTAAGGGAGTTCGTATCTTGATTCCAAATGGAACGTATGGAATTACCACCAGTCACTATGATTGGGTTGTTCAATCTTTCACCCAAGGATTAAACGAGCGGAGTTCGATCGCATCGCGCCAGTTGAAACAAAACTTGATTGAGTACCCGGCTGTGTCTTGGGCAGATGTTCACAGCCGATATCAGTCGAAGATCAGGGTCGAGGACGACCAATTGGGAGCCCCCTCATGTTCAGTACATCCAAATCGATCGACAGGTAAAAATCAGAGAGATGTTGATAGCGTATCAAGGCCGAATAAAGATCAGTATCAGCCATATGTTTCAGGTCGAAGGAACAACCATCCGGGACGCAACTCCGCCCGGAATGATCGAATGGGTGATCGAGGGTAGAACTCTCGGGGACTTATGAGTGAAACTGGCTTCGACAAATATGCAGACCCCATAGAAGCACCTCGGCTATCGGAGTACAATTTCAGTGTTGATGCATGAGGGATTGTATCGACTATCGGAAGGATCAAAGACACTAGATGGCCCAGACCTATACAGACTGATCCTTCTCAAAGGAACCCAAATTTAATGTGTAACTCATGGCCATTGGACTAATGATTGTCGACAACTGAGGGAGGAAGTAGCTCGATTATTCAACGAGGGCCATCTTCGAGAATGTATATGGTCGATATCGGGGACCCGATATCGAGGCCTCTATGGCATGCCAAGCCCGATCTTAAGAGGCTCGAAGTAGAGTCTGAAGTTCGACCCCGAAATGCATACCTCGAGAAAGTATATCAAAGGCCCATCACGTCCTATCTCGAAGCAGTATAAAATTGATGATCGTCAAGGAAAGGCGGGGAAATCCCAATGACATGTGGTTAGAACTAATAAGGTCTGCAAGAGATAGTACAAGTCCGTACTAGGCCGTTATACAGTTGTACCAATAGCATTTCTTTGTCATAATTAGACATGTACTATGTTGGGATTCTCCCCTACTATATAAAGGGGACCCCAATCATTGTTGCAAGACACCATATTCATTGCAATAGAACATTCTCTGCTCTTTTTCATTTAACGTGCTCAACACTGTCTCTCAGCTTCATTACTCTTCATTTATTGTTCTTCATTTATTGCTATTATCTGACCTCGAGGTCCCAAATTCGAATGAGCTCGAGGCCCCTAGTTCTGTGACAACTTTGGTTCGTCTATCACATTTTTCTTTACTTACACTTATCATTTCTTGATTATTAACTAGTATCAGAATAAATCACCTATTTTTAGAACCACAAATCAAATATAATTGTCAATACCATTTTCAAGGTAAATGATATGCTCAAATTACACCTTAAAATAGTGTAGGCGATCGATGTCAAATATAGTAACCCAACTAAGTTAGGGTCGAATCCCACAGAGAACAATATGTAGGCGATTAGGAATGTAAGAGAATTATCACTTATTGCTCAATGCCAAACACTTAGATTTTGGTTGTAAAGATATTTATATCTAAATGCAAAAATGTAAACTAACCTAGAAAGCAAGTAAAATGATCAATGTCTACAAGTATGGATGCATCGATAATTTCACTCAAGTAACGATCCAATGTATTTCACGATTTTACAAATATGAGTGAGTTTATATTAATTAGCCACGGATAATAATTCTTAATTAGCTTTTTCCAAAGACTAACAAGACTTCCTAATTGAATTATTCCTAACCCAATTAAGAGATTAATCACACCCGGATATGGCTACAAGTAGTTCAATCATATTCCTAGGTAGAATCTATAAAATGAGGGTTAAAACCTCAAGTTCTTGTTAATTAATCTTTCCCAGCCCCAAATTATCTTTTCCAAAATTAATTCGGAGTTAATGGGCGAGTCCTAGGGTTAGCTAATCCCTTTGGAAACATTAAAGAACAAGAATAATTAAAGAAACAACAACTCACTTCATAAAAGAATAAAAATCATTCGATACATAAGCACAACAAGGTATTTATTCCACACTTTAAACATGAATATTTTCGTAAACGAGATTTAGTCTTGGAAATAAATACTACACAGTTAAATATTCAATACAAAGCAAGGAAATAAAGAAATAAACATCAATGGGTAATAAATCCTTAACCACAAGATTGAAATCTTCAAAACCCAAGTGTGTGTGCAAACCCTAGCTTCAAAACTTGTTCTCCTCTAGTCTTCAAGACTGAAAATAAGCCAAAAGATTGCCAAAAGATCCTGAAAATATCTGCTAGGTCGAGTATTTGTGGGTTTAGGATTGGAAAAATGTGAATTGACAAATATGCCCAGAATTGATGCCCGTTGACCGCACCTGCAAAAAAATCCTCGCAGATGCGGCTTCTGAGTGGATTGACTACTTCCACATGTGCGAACCAAACCACCGCACATGCGGTTCCGCAGGTGCAGATACCACATCGCAGGTGCGGCCTTGGTGCATGTGGGCTATTTCCGCAGATGCGGTCCATCTCCTCGCAGGTGCGATGTCGCACCAGCGACCAATCATCCGCAGGTGCGGAATCACTTAAGGCTATTGCACTTTTTCCATATCTTTTTTTGCTCAATTCCATTTCAATTAAACGCAAATCACTTCATGGCATCATTTTCCTGAAAATCGAACAATATACACTATAAACGACCTCATGTTATCCTTAAGGGGTGCAAAATCTAACAAAAAGAGACTAAAATGAGTGCTAAAATCATCACTCATCAACACCCCCAACTTAAAGCTTTTGCTTGTCTTCAAGCAAATCAAAACCAACAATTCAATGAGGTTCTACCATTTAAAGCATAAGTTGTATTGCTATCATTTACAAATCACATTCTCCAATTAAGCCTTATACTTATGGATTTGGTTGGTACTAATAATTAGGCTCAATTATGTGCATCTTACCCGAATAAACTCCCTCATTTAAAATAACTTCAAGAGGTGCAAGGGAGTTTCAAAATAATCAAGTGACAAGAATAAGCCTCAAGAAGTGACTCAAAAGCACTAGTCCACTACATATGCTCAACTTACTCATTTTCGGATGTATCAATTTAACCAATCCATCCCAATTCATGTGCCCTCACAAGAAAGAGAGTCCCAAAATCACCATATTTACTATAACAACACACTCTCACAAAGAATTTCAAGTGTTACAACACATCATACCATAAGCTTGCCCTTATTTTAATTCGTCGCCTATTCAAGAACATTCGGTTGGAGATCCCATAAGGACTTTTTAAGCTTGTAATGTAGGTTTAGGGAAGGGTAGGATAAACATTTGGGATACAAGTGACTACACCCTCCTTGAACTCTACTCACATTTTTTTTCTTGTTGCACTTTGTTTATTTTCAAACCACATAGCCCTCATTGGCACCTAGTTACCAAAATAGAACCACCTTAAATACCTCTTTAATTTTCTTCAAGGCTCCATATTTATATACATACATATCTCTTATATATATATATATATTTCTTTTGGAGCTTGAATAATTTCATGTGAATACTTTGAGGTATACGTTCCTACACTCAATGTACAACCTTACCAATTTCCAACTTGACACCACACCCCCAACTTAGGCTTTTAGCCTCGTTCTCAGTGTTCAATGAGGGAGGGGTTCAAAAGAGGGAATTATTTTACAAAATGGAAAAGGTTTGTAATGAGGTGGCCAAAGAAAAGGTTAAAGGCTCAAATAGGGTAACTAGTGATAAAATTTATGCAATGGTAAGCTTGAAAGGCAAAAGAGGTTTTTCAAATAACACAAAGAATGTCTAAGGCCATTTCTCCAACCAAACATAATTATCATTAGCATTGAAAGACCAACCGAGCAAGTTCTAGATGATAGAAGTAAACAAAAGAATTATTTACATAAACTCTAACACACATGGCACATGAACTAGTCAAGACGGATCAATTTCACTTTCTAATAAGAGCATCTAGAGCAATACCATGCAAACTAGTGGGCAAAGAGTCACTAAAAGAGCCAAAAATTTATCACACAAATTATTCTTCACCATGCAACTTACTTGTTTTAATTCAAAACCAAAATTCGTAGAGGTATTCTTAATTCACTTTTCACATACAAGAAACTAATTTTGTTAGTACCAAATAATCCAAAAGTCTCCCCCTAGCAAAACAAAACTAATTTCCTTAAGAAAGTTGTCACGCCATCTATCATAGGGAAAAGTCACCCGGTTCACTTCAAAAATATTCCTTGGAAAAGAACCGTAGCATAAAGAAAACCCAAGGAAATACTACCATAGAGATAAAAATAAAAGAACAAAACTACTAAAGAGAATACTAAAATAAAAGCAACTAATACTAAAGAAGCTAAAATAATATAAACTAAAGGCTACTAAAGAAAATAAGTAAAGAGAAAAAATAAAAATAGACTAATCACACCAAGCTTCGCAAGAGCACATGATATCACAAAATAAGCCTGGCAAGGGCACATAATATCCATAAACAACAAAGAAGCTCGGCAAGGTCACATACACAAAGTCATAGTATAGATACAATATGCTCCTAAAGCCACCCCCAACTAAAAACATTGCAGTGTCCTCATTGCACAGTATCAAAAGTAAATGAACATAGTTTGAGGGTCTCCCTGAGGTCTGCATCAGACTAGTAGACTGCAGGAGAAAGGGCTAATCAGTGCTGCGGAGAACTCTCGCCATCAACATCCGCATCAACATCATCATCATCTGTCATGAACGAGTACTCCTCACTATCCTCGGCATCCTCAACTGGTATCTTCCTGCTCGGCTGCCCCCACTTGAAGATTGCCTTGATTCCTCTCCACACTTTGATCAAGAGTTTTCCTTTCTTTTTGTTTTTCCCTTTTTACTCGTCAAAGGCCGACTTAAGGTCAACATGCGCCTTGGCCAAATTTGTATAGGCGGTATCGAGCTGGCCAACAGATGTTGCCATCTTGGCCCGTGCATCAAAGTAAGTCTACATCTCAGCTCTGGAGCAATAGACAGGCGGAGGCTGGTGGGAGGGTCCACTGGGGAGCTTTGAGACTAACTCCCGAATGGATGCAAGCTGGAAGTTCATCTCCCCAAAAGGTCCCTCAGCTAGAGCAGTCTATGAGGAGGACTGCTCACCTACAGTAGTCTCCATTTTCCTCTTCTTACTTTTCAGCACACTACCTGCACCTGTCACTCTTAGTGGGTGGAATGGCTTGTCTGCCGGTATCCAATGATCTCCCTCCCGCTCATCAACCTGTGCACGCTGATGTGCCGGAGAATTTCGGCACATTTAATATCAAAGTACTTGGATTTTGGCTTGTTTTAAATTTTTCTTCTATGCTTATGAAATTTTGATGTTATGCAGTGCATGAGGCTTGAGGATTCAAAGACATGGAAAAGAGATCAAAAAGCTGAAAAAGATAAGAAAAAGACAAAATGCGATCGTAGAATTGACAACGCAGATCGCATATCAAACTTGCGGACCGCATACTGCTCAGGTCCATCGCAAAGCTCAACAGATAATTTGGCCAAACCAATTGAAAGAAATGCGGTCGCATAACTGCTTTGCGGACCGCCTAATGGATCGCAGAACTCCGTGTAGAAGATGCTGAGCCTAAAATGCGATGCAGTTATGCGGTCGCATATCACCAATGCGGACCGCATAACACAAATGCGGCGAGCACCTGGAAACTAGGGTTTGAAGTATGCGACGGGCTTGTGAAGAATGCGATCTGCATTCCTGTTATGCGACAGGAATGCGGTCGCAGAGCTAACCTGGAAGGGCAATTTTGTCCATTTTTCACCCCGAGTTTTAGCCCACTATAAATAGATTTATTGGGGTTTTGTGGGTCATTCTTGTCTGGTTTTAGAGCTACAACATACACTTTGAATATTCCTCTCTTTTGGGAGCCTTAGAGGTAGAGATTCCTCCATTTTTGTAAGCTTTATGATATTAAATACTCTCATTTTTTTGTCTTTAAGCATGAGTGGCTAGTTTTAAATACTACGGTTGTGGACCCTAAATGGGTGTTATGTTATTGGGTATTTAACATTGAATATATATATAATGGTTGGTTGATATATATTTACTTCTCATCCTTCATTTATTGTTGGTGGTTGCAAACATTAACATATGCCATTAATTCTTTCTTAGCTTGGAAAAGTGAGTTAGAATTGGTAGGAGTAAATATCAAAGACTCAAGGCTTTAAACTTTGTTTAATAGAATCGCTTAGGAATAAGTGGATTTTATTTGGCATTAACTGATTACTCTTCATTGAAACTCTTTTATATTTCGGAAAATCATAAAGAGGAGATACTACCCAATTATTGGAAAATATTGGGTAGTCATTTAGAAATTATTTGCATATCTAAAGGACCTTCCATTAGAAATATATCATATTAATACCCATTAGCATTACACTTCATTGAAGGGGACACAACCTTGGTTTAGTTAATCATATTAATTACAACTTAATTGATCATACTTGTCATTATTGCAATTAAATCATTACACAATTAATTCCCATATTTTGTTACCTTAACGGAATAGAGATACGATTTAAGTTGAGATTCACACTACCAAAGTAATCTTTTCATGCCTATTCCCTGTGGGATTCGACCCCAACCTTGTTGGATTATTATATTTGACTTCGACCGCTTTACACTAATTTTAAGGTGTAATTTGAGCGTATCAAATTTTGGCGCCGCTTCACAACATGACCTGAGCTTGTCCTAGCCTTCTTTGCAAAGTGGTTCCCAGATAGCAAAAAGTCAGAGCTCAGAGACAAAATATTTTTCTTCAAGCAACTGCCAGGGGAGCATTTACACGAGGCATGGGATCGGTTCAAGCTATACCTAGTGATATCACCAAACCATGGGTACCCAAACCATATTCTGATGGAGAAGTTCTATATGGGTTTGGACCCACTATCCCAGTCCATTGCTAAAAATGCCGCAGATGGGTCCTTCATGGACAAGTCATTCGCTAGGATCACTCAAATTCTAGACAAAATGGCTAAGCATAATCAAGCATGGCATTCAGAGGATACTAGTGGTGGAATTTCTTACGGTACTCCCTCTCTTACCAACATGATTAAAGAAAATCAAGAGAGAGACCAAGTGATTGCCGGTCTTGCTACTAACATCGATGTGTTGACAAAGATGTTCGTTGGGAGTCAAACAAAAAAGGTAAATATGGTGGAAGACATGCAATCAATGGAAAATCAAGATTTTGAAGAAGCAAATTATGTCCAAAACTCTCAAGGTGGTTACCGCCAACAAAATAATTGGAGACCAAACCCGCAAGGGCAAGGCCAACAAAATTGGCGAAATGATCAAAGTGGTCAAGGATCGTGGAACAACAACAACAACAATTATGCCAATAGAAGTTCCAACCCTTATGTTCCACCAAGAGGGAAATATTCTAACTCTTCACAATACAAGGAAGGGCCATCAATTGAGACCAAAATGGAAGGGATGCTTGAGAGAATTTTGCAAAATCAAGAGCGAAGTGATGCAACAATGAAAAACATGTCCGAGGTAGTGGGATCACACACCGCCTCCATTCAAAAGCTCGAGATGCAAATGAGGGATTTGTCACGAGAAAAAAATCCCAAGCTAAAAGGTACTCTTCCTAGTGACACGGTGGTCAACCCAAAAGGTGGTCCAAGCGGACCATCTTCTCATTGCATGGCCATCACAACTAGAAGCGGTAAGGTGCTCCAGGATGAAAGTGAGCAAGTGGTTGATGTAGAAAGTCTTGATCAAGGAGTGGAACCACAAGTTGAGTTGCCGAGTGTGGTTGAAATTGAGAAGCCCTCTCATGAGGTAAAGATCCAAGAGGCAAAATAGGGAGAGGGTAAGGAAAAAGTGAAGGAGACTCCAAAAGCTCCTCCACCAATTCCTCGACCTACTCCCCCATTCCCTCAAAGTCTTGCACGAAGGGTGGATGATGGCAAGTTTGAAAAGTTCTATGACATCTTGAAACAATTGTCGGTAAACATCCCATTCTTGGAGGCTTTCCAAGAAATGCCGGGGTTTGCCAAATATTTGAAAGATTTGATGACGAAGAAGAGAACTACAAAGAATGAAGTGGTAAACTTGACTAATCGGGTAAGTTCGATAATTGCTACAACCATCGTGGAGAAAAAGGGAGACCCGAGAGCATTCACTATTCCATGTACCATCGGGTTGAGATACTTTTCTAGGGCACTTTCTCACAATGGAGCTAGTATAAATTTGATGCCTCTTGCTATCTACAAGCAAGCAGGACTGGGGTTGCCAAGGCCTACTAGCATGATATTGCAAATGGCCGATCGATCAATTAAGAAACCCGTAGGCATTGTTGATGAAGTCTTGGTAAAGGTGGGGAAGTTCCTCCTCCCAGCCGATGTTGTCATCTTGGATTGTGCGATAGACAAGGAGATTCCTATCATTTTAGGAAGACCATTCCTTGCAACGGTAAGATCTTTAATGGATTCAGAACGACATGAAATCAAGTTTCGAGTGAATGATGAGGAAGTTACCTTCCAAGCTAGCAGGGGTTTGAAATTGCCAAGTGCATACGAGTGAATCTCGGTCATTGATGTAGTTGATGAGGTTGAAGATGCCATTGAGATGAAGATGGAAGAAGAATGCCTCGGCGAGGCTTTGGCGGCAATCTTGGTAAACTTTGATGGTGAAGACATTGAGCGGTATGTTGAAATAGTTAACGCATTGGAAGAACGTGGGTCCTACACATATGCACCAAAGAAGCTTTCTCTTGACTTAGAGAATCGAGCTACTCCCCCC
>ML298359.1:5763-20410 GCA_005239495.1 Nicotiana undulata | reverse complement strand
ATATATATATATATATATATATATATATATATATATATATGTATGTGTGTGTGTCTACTTGATGCTTTACCATATTCTTGTCGCAATTACAAAGGGATTCTTAAACATAATCATCTCTTGCACCATTTATCTTTGTCTAATTTTTACTCCATTTCGTTGTGGTTTCATTTGGCTTTTATTACTAATTAGTCTATTCGTCACATCACATTGGCTGGAATACACTGGTCCATCTCCCCACCACCCTACCACAATAAAACAACAGAAAAAAAATAAGAAAAGAAAAAGAAACTCCCTAGAGAAAAATGAAATAAAACATAGTAGCTTATTCAAAGTTGTCTTTTGATGGTGGAGAAAGGGCAAAAGGTTTCATGATGATCCAAATGTATTGTTATTTTCCTTTCACTTTCTTTTTCTGTGGGAGTAGGGGTTCGGGAGGTGGGGGTAGTCGGGGGTAGGTTTAGTGGTTGGGGAAAGGACTAAGGATTCAAACATTAAAAAGGTGAACTTCTTCCTTATGATTTTAAGGTTGTTCTGCTTCTTGCCAGCTAGCTTCTCAATATGAAACAATGCAAGCCCCAATTTATGATGATATTTTTTTCTAGCTTACTTTTGATGGACCAAACTGCAATTTGTAGGCATGCGAAAATACCTAACACCCTACCTTATTTATCATATAATGGTCCTATGCATGGAAAACGGACCGTTTGATGTTCGGTACCTAATCTCATCTCCAACTCTTGTCCTCATTTTCTCTTACAAAATAGAGTAAATTTACTCAAATCATTACTCCATTTTTCACTTTAAAGAAAAATACTTCATTTTATATTCTTGACTCTCTTCAATATTATATTACTATCTTTTATTTAAATTTTATTTTCTTATTTATATTAAAGAAATTCTATCTTTTTTCTCTTTTTTATATAATTTAATATAAAATTATTTTATACCATAAATTTTTAAATAATAAAATTTTAAGCAAATATTATAGTTTATATATATTAAAAGATAATTCAAATAAAAATGAATAATTGAGATACAAGATAATTAAATACAAAATATATTATGGTAAAATTCATATTAAATATTACATAAATATAAAACTTCCACATCTAGTATGCTCCCATAAATGATTTATTAATGTATTACGAAGTGGATTCTATTGTCGATACGACTCGTCTTGAATTTTTGCGACTAGAACAACAACGAATAATATATAAAAAAAAGTCAACAATTTTCAAAGTTGCAACCACAACAATTCGCGGCTCCATTCACTCAATACTAAAATAATTTTGGTATATTTGGAAACGACATACGCCCCTACTAAGTTATTATGTTATTTACCTAGTTTCAATTTTTATATATTTTTAATTTTCATATATTTGCATAGTCGGGGCTCGAACTCAAAATCTAGTTAAAAGTGAAAAAGTACTTGCAATCTTTGGTGATAATGAACAATTTCTTTTTTTAAGGGTTTCCAGAAAAGTTTCATTAATGCGATCTTCTTCTTGCTTAATATTATGATACACTAAGAGCCTGTTTGCACATTAAAAAAAATTCACTTATATTCAAAATTAGCGTTTGTTCATAAAATTTTAAATTTTCAATTTTCGAATATGTGAAAAACTCAAAAAAAACTATTTTTCAAAATTTTCACTCAAATCACTCACAAAACTTCAAAAACAACCCAAACTAAAATTTATGTCCAAACACAACTCTAAATTTCAAATATCATTTTCACTTGAAAAAAATTTTCATCATTTTTTGGAATTTTACAATTCTTATGTCCAAACACTTACTAAATATCATTGTGCATCTCTCGTATCTTTCGCTTTTAGTCACTCGCTTTTCCACATCTTATCATGTTTTCACTAGGAGAATTGCAATGATCCGATCAGTCGTTTTGAGCATTTGCACTTCGTTTGATAGTTTACGGGTATTAGTAGCTCCGTCTGATGTACTATGACTTATATGAATCATCGATTTTAGTTTTCAGGTTATTCAGAATCGAGTTGGAAGAATGAATTTCATGATTTAAGCTTTAAGTTGGAAGAGTTTACCAAGTTTGACTTTGTGAATTTGACCCCGAAACAAAGTTTCGGTGGTTTCGTTAGGTTCGGGTGGTAATTTTGGACTCGGGCGTATATCTAGATTTGCGTTTAGATGTTCTTAGAAGGATTCAGCACTAATTGGAAAAAATTGAAAATTTTGAAGGCTCGAAAAATTCATAAGTTTAATCGAACTTGACTTTGTGGATATTGGACTCGGATTGTGGTTCTGGGAATTTGAATAGCTTCGTTATATCATTTGGGACCTGTGTGCAAAATTTGAGTTCGTTCCGGGTTGATTTGATATGTTTCGGCGTGAGTTTTGGAAGTTGAAAGTTTAAAGTTCATTTAAGTTAGATTTGAAGGGTGGTTCAGCGTTTCGATGTTGTTATGTGTGATTTGAGGCCTCGAGTAGGTCCGTGTTATGTTATGTGACTTGTTAGTATATTCATACGGGGTCCCGAGGGGCCCGAGTGAGTTTCAGACGGGGTTCGGATTATTTTCGTTTCAAGTTGCATTGCTGAAGTATGTTGGTTCTGGTGCTTCCGCATCTGCGGAAGAATGGACGCAGATGCGGACAATTGGTCGCAAAAGCGAAGGAGAGCTTGGTGAGGAAGACCGCAGAAGCGTAGTTTGGGAGCGCACCTCCGTGCGCGCAGATGCAAGGTTCTAGCCACAGAAGCAGCGTGGGGCGCAGAAGTGCACGTGGTCATCTGTCACGACCCCAAATCCTAAACCGGCCATGATGGCGCCTATCATGGAACTAGGCTAGCCAACAATCACACATTGACATATTATTTTCAAAATTTCCACATATTTTCAACATTTCATAAGTATTTGTAAATTTCTGAATTGTTAAAACAAAATCAAATGAGATAAACAGGCTAACAATTATCCCCAAGACCCGGAGTCAACATGTCACGAGCATCTAAGAGTGGTACTAAAAGTTCTATTATCATAATACATCAAGTCTCAGAACAAGGAACTAAATACAAAACAAGAAGCAAAAACAGAGATGTTGTGAACGCTGTACAGCTACCTCGATGTGCCCACTCCGGCTCCACACGTAGCAAGAAAACTAGTGCTCGACACCAACACCTGAATCTGCACACAGAGGTGCAGGGAGTAATATGAGTACGCCAACTCAGTAGTAATGAAAATAAATCAGGTCTGATCAGTAAGAAAAACACAGGATCAAATCATCAATTCACAATAAGCAGTCTTTCTTTCCAACAGTGTATACGTTAAATCAACACGCTTAAGAAAAGTCAATTTCAGTAAAAATCCTTTGAAAAGTGAAATTTCCAACAATTTTAGAAAAATGTCTAAGAAGATTTAGTGTGAAAAATGAAATGAATCATAAATATTTACTCAGGCAAAACAAGTATCATAAATCGCCCCGCGGGCAATCATCACTCAGAATCAGTCGCTCAGCATGCTTCACAATCACTCAGGATCAGCCCCTCGGGCAACCTCATTGTCACTCATGCCTCCTAATCACTCGACACTCGGCACTCGCCACTCGCACTCAGTATGTACTTGTGCTCACTGGGGGTGTACAAACTCCGGAGGGGCTCTATGGACCAAGCGCTAATATTATTGCGGCGTGTATCCCGATCCAATATTATTGCGGCGTGCAGCCCGATCCAACATATCTCGTTGCGGCGTGCAACCCGATCCAACATATCTTGCTGCGGCATGCAGCCCGATCCATATATATATACATTGTTGTGACGTGTATCCCGATCCATATATACTCCTCACAACATAGTCCCTCGGCCTCACTTAGTCAAAAACCTCTCAAAAGCCACTCAGGCTATCAGTAAAACGGGGCACTCGACCCAAAACATTATTTATATCACAAAACAATGTAAACAAGTCTGAGTTTTGAAAGCAATTTAACATGGTATGACTGAGTATAAAACATAATCAATACAGTGAGGGAAAATCAGAAACATAGCCCCCAAGGGGTCTAAACAGGTCGGCACAAGGCCCCAAACATGGCTTACAGCCCAAATATAACAATAGTATGAAAATACGCTTTATCATGTGATTTAAGAGCAATTATGCAACTCAATAGTTGCCACAGGAAGGACCAAGTCCAAATCCCCAATTAGTTCACGCCACACACTCGTCATCCAACATGTGTGTCACTCCAAAATAGTGAGAAAATGCTAAGTTCGCGGTTTCATACCCTCAGGACATGATTTACAATCATTACTTACCTCAAACCAGTCCGAAAATCTACTCTACAATACTCTTTCCCCTCGAATCGGCTCCCAAATGCTCCGAGTCTATCAAAATCATATTAAAATCATCAAAATATGCTAGGGAGACGAAACCCAATCGAAAACTATCAAAATTAGGCACAATTTCCGAAATTGGCCAAACCCGACCCCCTGGGCCCACATCTCAGAATTTGATAAAATTTAAACCACAAGAATCCTCATCCTCCCACGAGTCTATACATACCAAGAACACCAAAATCGGACTTCAGATGGCCCTTCAAATTCCTATTTTAAGGTCTCTTAATCATAAGCCCTAATTACCCATTTTTAGCACTGATTTTCCCCAATTTTCACCACTAATCAGGCCTTTAATCACACATAAACGAGTTTTAAGTCCAAAAACCTTACCTCAATGAAGAACTATCGATTTCCCTCTTCAAAACCCTTCAAAAGATTCAAACCCGCATGCAAAATGGTGAAAGAATGCCCAAATTCGCTAAGGACCCTATATATATGATTTGCCCAGGTATTTCCGCACCTACGGCCCCATAAGCGCACATGCGGACCCACATCTGCGGTCCCAGGTGCGCACCTGTGGTCCCAGGTGCGCACCTGCGCATCCGACTTAAGTCCTCAATTCCCGCACCTGCAATAACTTCTTCGCACATGCGCTTCCTCAGATGCGACCACCAATTCGCACCTGCAATCCCTTCACAAATTGCCAAACTCCGCACCTGTGCATGGTCTCCGCTCCTGCGGACCTCGCGCCTGCGGTCTTCCTTCCGCAGGTGCGACCACACCAGCAGTGGTGCACTAGCAGCAGCTTTGCTGCATTTTCCAAGTCCAAACCTCCGTTAACCATCCAAAATCAATCCCGAGCCCCTCGGGGCCCCAACCAAATATACCAACACGTCATAAATAATCACTCAAACTTAGTCGAGCCCTCGAAACACCAAAAACAACGCAAAAACACCAAAATCACATTAAATTCAAGCCTATGAACTTTGAAACTTTTAAATTTCACCAAGGATGCCGAAACCATCCAAAACACATCCGATTGACCTGAAAATTTGCACACATATCCAAAATTACATTACGAACCTGCTCCAACTTCTAGAATTCTATTCCGACCCCGATAGCCTATTTTCCACTGCCGATCGGAAATTGCCAAAAACTAACTTTCGCCATTTCAAGCCTAATTCTACACCGGACCTCAAAACCACATTCTGAACACACTCCTAAGTCCCAAATCACCTAACGAAATTATCCGAGCCATAAAATCTGCATTCCGAGGTCGTTTACCAAAACGTCAACTTCTAGTTGACTTTTCTAACCATAAGGCCAACTTAAGAGAATAAGTGTCTCATTTCTCACCACGACCACTCCAAACCCGAGCTAACCAACCTAACAAAACATACAAAAAGCTGCACCACACAAAAATGAAGCAGGCATAGGGGAAACGGGGCTAAACTCTCGAAATGACCGATCGAATTGTTACATCATCGCATATGTGTGTGCACAGAAGCGGTGGTCGCAAATGTGACACTAGGACCGCATATGCAGAAACTGCTGGGCAGAAGCTATAAAAAAATTGAGGTTTGGTTTTTTTATCATATTTTGAGATGTGGGACTTGGATTTAGGCAACTTTTGAAGCATAGCAGTAATAGAGTATGGGTATTATGAGTTACCGAGTGTTTTGTTCTATGGCTTTGAGACAAGTGGGGGAGTCTTCTATCGACGATTAGATTGCTTGGTTAGGTGTTTTACTGGTTTCGATTTGAGGCACTTTTAAATTAGATATGACTTGTAAAGGTTGGTTTTGAGGATGACTTGAGTAGGGGATTTTGGGGTACGTGGTGTATTTCACTTTATGGGTATATGAAAATCGTGGAATGATTGAGTTTTTATGTGTGAAGGATGCAGTGTGCATGGAGTATGAATTCAATTAGTTGTGTTAAGCCAATGTTACTTCTTTGGGTGTTTTCGTGCTAAATGGGGCACATGTCGTTCGGCCAGTTTGGTCGGTGCAATTGAGATTTGAGTAGAATGGGTGACTCCCGAGAAGGTTCTAATGGATTCAAGATCAATATGTAGCAATTTATAATTTCGCGAGTTTGTTTATGGCTAGAATCTGAGATTTAAGTTGGATGGTGTCGGGACTCGCAATATTTCTATATCACTATGAATTCTACATTTCAGTATCAGGAAGGTAAATGAAATAGTTCCAGCTTCACATGAATCGTCGGAGAGGGTGTCTCGATTGTGGTACATTTGGAGTGCTGGAGAGGGAATACAACGGCTTATGGGCCTTAGGGCGGTGTGGTTTGAGTCAAGGATCTCGTGGGGTGAGTTTTGGTTAAAGATCGTGGTGTTCTGGCAAGGGAAGTGTCCGTTTGAGGGTAATTCGGAAGTAACTCGGCGAAATAGGAAAACTTGGTAATATCTTGGATCAACACGATAATGGATATGATCGGTTCTTTGGGTACTTATGTTGTGGTGAGCCTCACAGGTGTTTCGTGTCTATGCTCTTGGGTTTTGGTGACCTGCGTGACTTGGTTGAGTTAAAGGGATTCAGTTCTGATAGTTGGGTCATGTAAAAATGGATTTCAAAGTGTTCTCAACGATTTCTACCACGGTTCGAGGTTTATATTTCCTACTGGCGTGAGGAGCGTGTTGCGTGTGATTTTCTCCTCGATGAGATCAAATGGAAAGTTCCTGGCTAATTGAGTATGTATTTCAACTGGATTCGAAGTTGATTATGAGATTCTCGTATTTTTTATTTGATGGCATCATAACAGTGGTGTGTTGTGTAGGATTGAGGTTTGCATGTGCGAGGTCACAGTCACTTTTGAAGGGAAGATAATAAATTCTTAGACGGCATGGACGGTTTCCGATGTTTAGATGGATGTTATAACTGCTTGGTAATTCATGAGAAGGGTGCGCATTTCAAAAGGCACACTACGTGTTGACTTTCAGATGCTTAATTGGTATTGCGGTACTCGCCTGGTTGGTCGTCCACTGATATTCAGATTTTATTATATGGCGCGGAAGAATTTTAGAAGTATCCCTTGTGGAATGATCGTGTATGAGAGATGTATTAGATATTCGGGTGGTGGAGTTGGGATCATATATGGTGATTCGTGTTTTCTATGTATTTGGAGACTAGGAATTCTCAGAAGCAGATTGTTTCGTGGTTGTGGGATGGGAAGATGTAGCTAAAGCTATCCAGATGATGGTATGTGTCATGGTTAGGTCATTGTGGACCTTCGGAGGGTTATTTATCTATTTGTGGATGACTAGAGTTGATTTGGGGCCCAATTAGGTATACCCAATGAGGATGTGTATTCTACACTGGGTCGGATTGGTTGATTTCGTATTGCTATTGTTGAAGGATGTGCCAATCGGTGGAGTTGAGATTATTCGTGTTCTGATATGATCTATGTGCTACTTCTCTATGCTACGAGGGGTTGTGATTCGTTGGTTATATGCATGTTTAACCAAAGAATAAGATCCTTTGACCAAAGCTATTTTAAGATAAACTCGGGTTACTGATAATCGAAAAGAGAATGAAATAATAAATAAAGGAACAATAGATTGATATCAATATGCGAGAAGTAAAATAGTTTGTATTCGAGAATTCAGATGTCATGTTTGTTACATTTTCTTCCCTTTTATAGGAAGATTCTCCTAGTACAACGTTTGGATTCCAGTAATGATGGCTCATTAATGACTAATTATTACATTAATGAGGCGTTACAATGGTGAATCGTAACTGTTATTTTAGGAGTTACATAACGTATATGACATTAACTGTTGATCCTCGAATCTGCCCATTATTGTGTCCAGATTCGTCATGACCGTGTCTCTTCTTCTTCATTAGGTTTCCCGTGGCTGATATACTCGTGGTTAACAATTCCGTGCCTGTTGAGTTAATCTTGTACCTGCCCGTTGCTTTGTCTAGATTCATTTCAAGTGTGTCTCTTTCTCGTGGCTATTATATGAAAGAGTATACTAATCGTATCTCTTTTATACCGCGCCTCCGTGTATCTTTACCTCCACATGTGTTGTTTTGTTTGGTCCACATAGTTGGTTGAGTCATGCAGATTCTGACTACGTGTAAAGCTATTTTTTACCAATACAGATAGTCCCCCCACTTGCCATGTATTTGGCGTATAATACTTGGTAAGTGGATACGCATTTATGGCGGGAATATTTTGCCGCCGCTTTGTTTCGAGACATTGTATCCTTTATTGAACGCATTCATCGTGTACTACTTCTATTTAATGCTTCTTCCACGTGTTTGTCTTTGATTGGCTCTGCAACAATTTGCCGCATCCGTTCCGAAGTGACTTTTAATTATGACTTTCCATCATTACTTTTCCATGCTTTGACGGTTGCCATTAGATATAAATAATCGTCTTCTTTCTTTCTCTTTCATGAAACACTTCTATAATTTGATTTTTCCTTGGTGAAGAAATTTTCCTTAGCTTGCATAAATATATCTTCATCTGGTTGACCTAAAAAGGTTATCAATGTTGAAACTTTGGCGTCTCCTTCTTCTGCTCCATCTAGGAGCCGGAGAGGTGGTCGATTGAGGAGTTTAGGGTATGTTTCCACTAAAGGTTCTTCATCTCCTTTAGTTTCTCCTTCTTCTAGTAGGTCTTTGTTTTCTCCCAGAGGTAGATCCTCTCATTCTGTTTCTAAGAACAAGGATGATATTCGTGAACCCAGAGTTGACGAAATCATTCCTGCTGAGATAGTTTTTCCAGAAGTAAATTCTTCCATCGCCGAACAAGCTTCTTCTTTAGATAGTGTAGAGAAATACGCTACCATTGTTACTGTAGGTCATATTCCTGTTGTTCGTAGGGAATGCTCCTGGGAGTCTAACGTTCCCATTCTTGTGCCAAGTAATACCCAAAGAATCACGTCTTACAAGACAGGTTTTTCTTATGTTTATACTTACCCTTTCACATTAGGATTTCAGCCTCCTGTTGACCCTGTTATCATAGAATTTTGCCATTTTTTCAATATTTGCCTAGGACAGGTTGGTCCCTTAGTATGGCGTGTTGTTGCTTGTCTAAGAGTTTTGGCTTCAAAGGTTTCCGTTCCTTTCACCTTTCATCATCTGATGCATTTTTATTCACCTGCTCTGTTTCGTCAAGGGATTTTTACTCTGGCTGCTCGGAGTAAGAGAGTTTTGGTAACCCCTGATGATGATAAAGACATAGGTTGGTTCCTGAGGTATGTTTGTGTTCCCACTGCTGTTCTAGTGGGTGAAAATAATCTTCCCTTCCCTGAGAAGTGGAACCGTGCACGTAAGTACTTTGGTTCGCACTTGTCTTCTTTACATAAAGTTGTATTATGTTTTTAACACCGCATCTGTTTTCCTCTTATTTTCATGAACTATGAATATTGTCGAGAATGTCTCCGATATTCGTAGTTGGGTAGAAAGAATGTTAATTGCTGCTCCTGCCGAGGAAAGATCCAGGAAGTACTTTTCCACAAAGTATAAATGGATAGTCAAGACTCATGGTAAGTAGAGTTTTTCTCTTTTCTTTCCTTATCTGAATTTTGTTTAATTCTTTCTCTTTTTTGATAGGGTTTTCTGCCCGTGGGGCATCTTCATCGCTTCCGAAGATGTCGTTATCTCATGCCCAGAATTTCTTAGCTAGTGCTTCAAAAAGAAAGGTTCAAGGTTCTCGCTTTGGAGGAGAAGATGAGGATGAAGAAGAGGGTCCTTTAGTGCACCGGGCGAGAAGAAGGCGGGTAGTTTCTGACGATGAGTCTACTCCCGCGCCTCTTTCTTCCGTGTTGGCAATCAGGCCTTCTTCTTCTCGTGATCAATACCAGTCCTCAACTCGAGATCCTGCCGAGCGTCTATTTCAAGAAGGTTTTGAAATGGACCCTGATGATGTTCCCCTGGCTACCATCTATCCAGGTTTTGCTGTTGTTCCTATTCCTCACTCTATGGTTGTTGTTCCTCCTCCCATACCTATTATTTCTTCAGTTTCTTTTCCGTCCGTCTCTATCGAAATGCCCGCGGCTTCTTTAGCTTCCGCTGCCTCTCTATTTTCCGCTGTCCCTTCCGTCCCTGCTTTCGTGCCTTCTGTTATAGAAGAAGGGTCTTCCAGCAGGGAGATGAGAAGAGTTACAATTGAGGTTCCAGCCGGTGGAAGCCTCTTCAAGAAGACTGGTGAGCCAGAGGTATGGCTTAAGCCTTTAATTGGCTCTGAGGAGAGGGCCAAGCTTGATAGCCACGCAACTCTTACTTGGGCCAATGAGGTGGTGCACAACTCCTTAAAGGTATGTACTTTGGAAGAACTTTTGCACACATGTTGTTCTTTAATTAACAGTTTAACACATTTGATTGTTTTACTGTTTTTGCAGACGCACCTTATTGGTTTGGAGCTTATGAAGAGAGTTTCCAATTATGAAAATGAGTTGAAGGTGTTCCGTGGGCTCGATGATATTAAAGCACAGTACGACAGTCTTCGAATAGAGATGGGAGCTTTAGAGGATGAGAGAGATACCTTGAGGGAGCAATTGAAGGTTGTTAAGGCAGAGCTGGCAGTGGAGAAAGCTTCAGTCAGCCAGGTCAATAAGGATAAAGATGTTCTTGAATCTTCATTTGCTGAACAACTGTCAAAAGCTACGGAGGAAATCCGGCACCTGAAGCACATGTTGGGGGAGAAAGAGGAATATTCTGGTGAACTTGTGCGTAATCTCTCCCAGGTTCAAGAGGATCTCCGTGAAGCTCAAATGAAGGTTCAGACTTTGGAGGAATCAATTGCATCTCTAAAGGTTGCCTTGGAAGCCACTGAGACTGAGAATGATAATTTGAAGGACGAGATTCAGACTTGGTCAAGGGACTATGGTGACCTTGAAGAATCAACGGTTGTTGACGTGAGTAGGGCATATATGAGTGCTCGCCATGATACATTGTTGGAAATGAGTCGAGAAGGCTTTGACCTTGATGCTGAGATTGCAAAATCTAGGGAAGCTATGGAGAAGACTCAGCAAGGTTTTGATCTCTCTCCAGCTGATGAAGCCCAGGAAGAAGCGGACGATTCTTCAGAAGAAGCTGGTTCTCCTCCTCCTCCTAGAGAATGAAGATTTTTAGTCACTCTTGTTTTTTTTTTGTTTTTTTTTTTGGATTGGTGTAATTACTCCCAGCTCCATCGGAAGTAAATTTGAAACTTCTAAAGTCCCCAATTGACAATTTAGGGGCAAAAAATGAATATATTTATGCGGCTAAGTTCTAGTTTTTAACTTAGCCATTTTTATATCAATATTTTTGAGACTTTTTGTTATGAGTTTGATCCTTACTCTTTACTCAAGTCTATTGCTTTGTGTTGCTTTTGTGAGGTTTCTGTTCGTACCTCTAAGCTTTCTTTGCATAAAGATGCGTGCTTTACTTTGAACCCTTTTATGATGGGTGTAGTATAAGCTTTTTAGCCTCTGTTTATAAGAGGCTTTGTTTATGAATTAGGGCCCTTTTAATGTTTTAATGAAGAAGACGTCTCAACTTCATTGAAAATGCAATAGAGTGATAGGAATTTTTCACATGTTTAAGAATGTTTTTGTGAGAGGTTTTTTCTTGAACTTTCACAATATTTTACATGTGTTATGTTTATCATCTAAAACTCATGTTGCAACTGTTTTGTTTTAACAGATTTGATAATCACTTGTATTTCGTAACTGTTTTTAGTAGATAACAGTTTTTTCGAGTTAATACAAGGAAGTAACTGTTTTTCATTAGTAACAGTTTTTGTAAGTATTGGGTTTTTCCCATGACTGTTTTATTTGCAACAGTTGTAAGTACGAGAGAAATGTATTGTGAACCGTAACTGTTTTATTTGATAACATTTTTGAGAATATATATACAAGGGTTTTGATCTTTCATCCATAACTGTTTTATTTGAATACAGTTTTTTATTTGAGTACAAAGATTTAATAATTGTTTTGATTACAACAGTTTTGGCTAAGTACAATGATGATGATCTTCTATCCCTAACTGTTTTTGACGTAACAGTTTTTTGGTATAAGAGATGTACATTTCTTCTTCGTAGCTAATATTTTTCCTTCTAACCTGAACAGGGTTCGAGGGTTTTCAGAGTAGGCTTTCGTAATTCTTGTGCCGGAGTTTTCAGTTCTTTTGCTCGTATCACTTGACTTGTTGGGTGAATGGTTCTTTTAGGCTCGAGCATTCTGACTTCTGGTAGTCTTTTGCTTCATTTTGGCCTTCCATATTATATAGTCCCCCAAGTGTTTGAGCGTTGAAGAATGAGATCTCGAGCACTTGATTATTCCTTCTTTGTGGTCCTTTCCCTGAAAAAGGAAAACATTCCGGACTCGAAGGTATATACTTTTTTAGATGATGACTGCTTAACCCTTTAAAATATCCATCAGAAAGTGTAACCCTAGACCGGGAATTGTGTTATTTCCTCGCGTCTTTGCAGGTCTAATGTCATCATCTGGTGATGGGTTAGCTTTTTGCCTATCATCTAAAAAAGTTAGTAAAGTTTAAATATTCAAAGATAAAATCGATCATGCGATACCTGACCGGGGGTACTTCTTTTTCTTAGAAGTAGTACTTCTTCAGGTGGATGGCGTTCCAGCTCGTTGGTAGAATTCTGCCGTCCATGGATTCCAACTCGTACGTGCCTTTCCCTGCTATTCCCCGGACCTTATAGGGACCTTCCCAGTTTGGATTTAGTTTGCCAGCTCCTGCTTCCTTTGTTGATTGGAAGACCTTTTTAAGTACAAAGTCCCCAATTTTAAAATATCTAAGATGAGATTTGCGGTTGTAGTATCATTCTATGATTTGCTTTTGAGCTTCCATCCGTATTAAGGCCGCATCTCTTCGTGATTCGAGCATGTCTAAATTGGTTTGGAGTTCAACATCATTCGTTTGTTCCGTAGCTGTCGTCACTCTCAGACTTAGTTCGCCAATTTCTACGGGTATTAATGCCTCTGAGCCATAAACGAGTGCGAAAGGACTTTCTCCCGTAGCTATTTTTGATGTAGTTCTGTATGCCCATAACACCGCTGGTAATTCGTCGGGACAATTGCCTTTCGCTCTGTCTAACCGCTTCTTTATATTGTTGATGATGATTTTGTTCGTGGATTCTGCTTGTCCATTAGCTGCAGGATGATATGGCGTTGATGCGATCCGTTTGATTTTCCAGCTGTCGAAGAATTCTGTGATTTGAGAGCCTATAAATTGTGGGCCATTATCACACACCATCTCCTTTGGAATTCCGAACCGGCATATTATATTTCTCCATAAGAAACTCTTAACCTCAGTTTCCCGCACCTGTTTGAATGCTTCTGCTTCTACCCATTTTGTGAAGTCATCAGTAAGTACAAGTAGGAACCGTACCTGACTTTTAGCTGGGGGAAGAGGTCCTACTATATCCATTCCCCATTTCATGAAGGGCCATGGTGATATAATAGAATGTAATAATTCTGCTGTTCGATGCATGATAATAGGCTAAAATTGTATAATTTGGTGTATGTTTATACTCTAACTTAATGATGCTTTACTGCCGTAAGTTGTTAAATAATGATAAAATTGGCCCTAATGATGATTTTTGTGTTTTACAGGAGTACAAGACCGTAACGGCAACTTATGATGATGATCCGGGAAACAATTGGAGTAGAATAGAACATGGGGTACCTTGTGGGTGATTTAAAGGTTGAAGACTCGATGAGAAGTGAAGAACCCCATTAGCGCGGGCTCTAGCGCGACATTAGTGCGCCCGTGCTAGTCCAGCTATCCGGAGGCAGTATATAACTCAACTAGCGCGGGCATTAGCGCGGGATTAGCACGCCCGCGCTAATCCAGACCCGTGAAACACAAAAGGAAGGGTAATTTCGGAAGTCCAAGTCCAATCCACACAAAACTATAAAAGGCTCAACTCGTCCAAGAGGCAGGATATAGGTTATTTTAGAGTTAGAACAAGAAAGGCAAAGGGCAAGAGGCAAGGAGGCAATTTGGGCATCAATCCATATCTTCCTCTTTTGTTCTTTTATCATTGGCTATGAATTCTTTCGTAGTTTTTGTTATTATTATGAGTAGCTAAATACTTTAATCTAAGGTTTTTGTGGAAACCGTTGGGGATGAATTTGTTGGCATGTTAATATAGCTGTGAATTGGGTCTTACTCTTTATTTGTTCAAGTACGTTTTAATTGTAGTTAGTTGAATGGCCCTCAACTAGCGGTTCCTATTTAGTATGTATCTGCTTGAGAAAGAGTGCATATTTAGGTAGTTGTTGAGCAACACCACTTCCGGAGTATAGACGAGAGTCATAACCGAGGGTTTAGAGGTTGGGTTAGAGATAATATACCTCGGGTGCAATCTAAAGTGAAC
>MDKH01138837.1:0-15371 GCA_005239495.1 Nicotiana undulata | reverse complement strand
GCTCTCTAATGGAGTTTGAAGATGGAAGGAATGAGGAAAACCCAAATTTTTTTTGGACATTTACAGAGGGCTGCCAACAGGGGTTTCCGCACCTGCGACCATAGGACCGAAGGTGCGGTCTCGCGCCTGCGAGAAAATGATCGCAATTGCGGAAAAGTCCTGGGACCCTGTGCTCGCACCTGCGGGGTTGGGAGCCGCACCAGCGGTCCCGCTCCTGCGGAATTTTGGTCGCCCCTGCGGAAAAGTCGCACCTGCGATGGCCTGGATCGCACATGCGATCTCGCGCCTGCGGACTTTGGGCAAGGGGCTGGGATCGCACCTGCGAGGCTGGGACCGCAGGGGCGGTCCCGCACCTGCGGCTAGGGAAACCGCACCTGCGGTCACACCAGCTGTTGTGCACCAGCAGTGGCGTTTGCTGGTTTTTGGCCTCGCGCGGGGTCCAGAAGGCACCTGGGCCCACCCGAGCCCCCGTCCAAAAATACCAACAAGTCCCAAATCATTAAACGGACTTGCTCAAGCTCACGGAACACTCAATACAACGCTAAAACTCAAAATCACACTCTAAAACCCCTGAATTCAAAACTTAAGAACTTTGAAACTCTAGAATTCACTTCAACGCGCCGAACCGGCCTAAACCACTCGGAATGACTTCGAATTTTGCATATAAGCTATAAACGACACAACGGAACTATTCCCGGTCTCGGAATTTCATTCGGACCTCGGGAACATAAAATTACTTCTCAAGCCACATTTCAAATTATTTAGAAATCCCACAAGTTCATTAACTCCATTTTTCCTCACTTGGATCCGAAACCAATCAAATCAAACCCGTTTTGCACCAAATCTCACAGATAGGACAAACAACATATAATAAACCTGTTTCAGGCTCCGGTACCATAACACGGGCCCGGTAACAAGGTTTTCACATAATTATTCACTTTCACATTCCTTTATTATTTTCATAAAACAATTTTCTTTAAAAATTCATTTCCCGGGATTGGGGCTTCGGAATTCGATTCCGGGCATACGCCCAAGTCCCATATTTTTCTGGGTCCGGATCCGTTTACCAAAAATGTTGACCAAAGTTAACTTTATTTAGTTATTCAATTCAAAAATCCCATTTTTATCAAATTTTCACATGGAAGTTTCCCGGCTACCTGCCCGGGATGCGCACACTTATCGAGGTTAGATTAAAGGAGGCTTTCGAGGCCTCGGAACACCGATTTAGCTGGAATTACTCAGGATGACTTTTTGGGTCATCACAGGTGTAGTATAAGCTTTTTAGCCTTTGGTTATAAGAGGCTTTGTTTATGAATTAGGGCCCTTTTAATGTTTTAATGAAGAAGACGTCTCAACTTCATTGGTAATGCAATAGAGTGATAGGGATTTTTCACATGTTTAAGAATGTTTTTGTGAGAGGTTTTTATTTGAACTTTCACAACATTTTTCATGTATTATGTTTGTCATCTAAAACTCATGTTGCAACTGTTTTGTTTTAACAGATTTGGTAATCACTTGTATTTCATAACTGTTTTTAGTAGATAACAGTTTTTTCTAGTTAATACAAGAAAGTAACTATTTTTCATTAGTAACAGTTTTTGTAAGTACTGAGTTTTTCCCGTGACTGTTTTATTTGCAACAGTTGTAAGTACGAGAGAAATGTATTGTAATCCGTAACTGTTTTATTTGATAACAGTTTTGAGAATATATACAAGAGTTTTGATCTTTCATCCGTAAATGTTTTGAATAACAGTTTTCTACTTGAGTACAAAGATTTCGTAACTTTTTGATTATAATAGTTTTGGCTAAGTACAATGATGATGATCTTCTGTCCCTAACTGTTTTTAAATATAACAGTTTTTTGTATAAGGGATGTACATTTCTTCTTCGTAGCTATCATTTTGTTGTCTAACCCGAACATGGTTCAAGGGTTTTCATAGTAGGCTTTCGCAATTCTTGTGCCGGAGTTTTCAGTTCTTTTGCGTGTCACTTGACTTGTTGGGCGAATGGATTTTTAGGCTTGAGCATTCTGACTTTTGGTAGTCTTTGCTTCTTCCTTATTATATAGTCCCCAAGTGCTTGAGCATAGAAGAATGAGATCTGAAGCATTTGATTAATCCTTCCTTGTGGTCCTTTCCCTGAAAAAAGGAAATATTTCGGACTCGAAGGTATATCTCTTTTTAGATGATGACTGCTTAACCCTTTAAAATATCCATCAGAAAGTGTAACCCTAGATCGGGAATTGTGTTATTTCCGCGCGTCTTTGCAGGTCTAATGTCATCATCTTGTGATGGGTTAGCTTTTTGCCTATCATCTAAAAAAGTTAGTAAATTTAAATATTCAAAGATAAAATCGATCATGCGATACCTGACCGGGGGTACTTCTTTTCCTTATAAGTAGTACTTCTTCAGGTGGATGGCGTTCCAGCTCGTTGGTATAATCCTGCTGTCCATGGCTTCCAACTCGTACGCGCCTTTCCCTGCTATGCCTCGGACCTTATAAGGGCCTTCCCAATTTGGATTTAGTTTACCAGCTCCTGCTTCCTTTGTTGACTGGAAGACTTTTCTGAGTACAAAATCCCTAATTTTGAAATACCTGAGGTTAGTTTTGCGGTTGTAGTATCGTTCTATGATTTGTTTTTGAGCTACCATCTGTATTAAGGCCGCATCTCTTCGTGATTCGAGTAGGTCTAGATTAGTTTGAAGTTAGACATCATTCATTTGTTCCTTAGCTGTCGTTACTCTAAGACTTGGTTTGCCGATTTACACAGGTATTAATGCTTCAGAGCCATAGACAAGTGCGAACAGACTTTCTCCCGTAGCTGTTTTTTATGTAGTCCTGTATGCCCATAGTACCGCTGGTAATTCGTCGGGCCAATTTCCTTTGGCTCTGTCTAACCGTTTCTTTATATTATTGATGATGATTTTGTTCGTGGATTCTGCTTGTCCATTAGCTACGGGATGATACGGTGTTGATGTAATCCGTTTGATTTTCCAGTTGTTGAAGAATTTTGTGATTTGAGAGCCTATAAATTATGGGCCATTGTCACACACGATCTCCTTTGGAATTCTAAAACGGCATATTATATTTCTCCATAAGAAACTCTTAACCTCTTTTTCCCGTACCTGTTTGAATGCTTCTGCTTCTACCCATTTTGTAAAATAATCAGTAAGTACAAGTAGAAACCGTACCTGACCTTTAGCTGGGGGAAGAGGTCCTACTATGTCCATTCCCCATTTCATGAAGGGCCATGGTGACATAATAGAATGCAACAGTACGGATGGCTGGTGCGTTTTATTAGCGAATCGTTGACATTTATCACATTTTGATATGAAATTTTCCGCGTCTTCTTCCATTTTTGGCCAGTAATAACCTGCTCTGATTAAGATTTTTACTAAGGATCTAGCACCTGCATGATTTCCAAAGTGGCCCTCATGAATCTCTTTTATCACGTATTCCGTTTGATTAGGTCCGAGGCACTTAGCTAGGGGTCCTCCAAACATTTTGCGATATAAAGTGCTGCGAACTAAACAATATCTTGCTATTTTGCGTCAGAGTGCTTGAGCTTCCTTTTTGTCTTCAGGTACGATACCGTTCTGCAAAAAGTTAATAATTTCGTTTCTCCAATCCCAAGTTAGGTTATTGAAAGATACCTCATTCTTGTTGTGATTTACTGTCGAATGGAAAAGATGTATGACGATAACGTTGTCTTTATTGGTTATGTCCGTAACTGCTGCGAGGTTGGCTAGTGCATCTGCTTCAGCATTTTCTTCTCTAGGTATCTGTGTTATTTCCCATATTTTGAATTTTCTCACAAGTTCTTGCGCCTTTTCTAAGTACTGTTGCATTCGAGTTTCTCGAGCGATGTAAGCCCCTTGTATTTGATTTACCACCAGCTAAGAATCACTGTTGATTTTGATTTGTTCGATTGACAACTCTCGTGCCAATTCTAGACCTGTAATAACAACCTCGTATTCTGCTTCATTGTTAGTTATTGGATAGCATTTGATCGCTTGTCTTATCTTTTCACCCGTGAGTGATATTAGGACAATTCCTAATCCTGCTCCTTTTATATTAGATGAGCCATCTATAAATAGGGTCCATTGACCTGGGTTTACACCATTAAAAAGTTGTAATTCCTTTTCTACTTCGGGAGTAATATTACTGCTAAAGTCAGCTATAAAGTCGGCCAATATTTGTGACTTAATTGCAGTTCTTGGCTGATATGTTATGTCATGTTCACTTAATTCTATGGCCCATTTGGCTAATATTCCTGACAATTCTTGTTTATGTAAAATATTCCTTTAAGGATATGAAGTTACGACAGTAATTTGATGACATTGAAAATAGGGACGCAATTTTCTTGTTGCCATTATTAATGCTAAAGCTAATTTTTCTAGATGCGGATACCTAATCTCTGCATCTAACAATGTTTTACTTACATAATAAATGGGAGATTGTTTACCTTTTTCTTCTCTTACTAGTACTGCACTTAAGGAAATTTCTGAGACAGCCAGGTAGATGTATAATCTCTCTCCTTCTTTTGGTTTTGATAGCAATGGTGGTTTTGACAAGTAGGCCTTCAAGTCTTTTAAAGACTATTGACATTCTTTAGTCCACTCGAACCGATTTTATTTTTAAAGAGCTGTAAAGAATTTAAAGCTTTTTTCTGATGATTTAGAAATAAATCTCCCTAGAGCTACTATTCTTCCTGTCAATCTTTGGACTTCTTTTTTATTTTTTAAGATTTCAGGTATTTCTTCTATAGCTTTTATTTGTGCTGGATTTACCTCTATTCCTCTATTAGATACGATGAATCCCAAAAACTTACCAGATTGTACTCCAAAGGCACATTTTTCTGGGTTGAGTTTCATGTTGTACCTGCGTAAAATATCGAAAGTGATAGATAGATGTTGTAGATGATCTACTGCTTGTATGGATTTTACAAGCATATCATCGATGTAAACTTCCATTGTTTTACCCAAATGCTCTTGGAACATTTTTGTTACTAATCTTTGATAAGTGGCACCTGCATTCTTCAATCCAAAGGGCATAACATTATAGCAATAAGTCCCCCTGTTAGTAATAAAGGAAGTTTTTTCTTCATCCAATGGGTCCATTTTGATTTGATTATAACCAGAATATGCATCTAAAAAGCTTAATAGTTCATGACATGCGGTTGGATCGATCATTTGATCTATATGTGGCAAGGGAAATGAATCTTTAGGACATGCTTTATTTAAATCAGTATAATCAACACATACCCGCCATTTGCCGTTCTTTTTGGGTACCACTACGGTGTTAGCTAGCCAGTCAGGGTACTTTACCTCTCGTATCGACCCTATATTTAAAAGCTTTTGAATTTCTTCATTGATTACTTGATTCTTGAAAGATCCTTGCTTTCGTTTCTTTTGTTTAACAGGTACGAACGATGGATCTTCATTTAACTTGTGAGTCATCACTTCTGGTGGGATACCTATCATATCTGAATGGGACCACGCAAAATAATCTTCATTAGTTTTTAAATAATTGATAAACGTACCTTTTTGTTCTGGAGTTAATTTTTCTAACAATTTCACGCCAATGTAGAGTTTTCTTTCGGACTTTTGTTTTGAAATGGGAACAACCTCGAGTTCTTCAGCAGTTGTTTTGATACATTCTTCCTCTTCTAATTCATGAATGCAATTTGGTCTGGAGCCTATGTCCCTATGTTCTGGCTCCTTATCTTCTTCCGTACCTATTAGAATATCTATTTCTTTGGTACGTAACTGATCAGAAGTTTGTGTTGTACCTGTTGGTTGATAAACCTCTGTTTGACAATTCGTTGTTTTTTTCCGTATCTCTTTTACCGTTAGTACATATCGAGTTAAAATTTCTTTAGGTTTGTTGGTCGCCACTGATCTGCATTATTCCCCATTTGGAAAGGAATTTTATTACTTGATGTAAAGTAGATGGAACTGCTTTCATATCATGAATCCATGGTCTTCCCAGGATAACATTGTAAGCCATTTCTGTACCAATGACTTGGAATTTTGCCTTTTTGATGACCCCTTCAGCGTAAGTGTTGAGTTCAATCTCACCTTTAGTTATCACTGTTGAATTGTCAAACCCAGATATGGCTCGAACCTTTGGGATCAATGTGTTTTCAACTAGCATTTCTTCTATAACTTTCATCAAAATGATATTGACTGAACTGCCTGGATCAATCAACACTGTTTTAACGTTAGTATCATGAATTAGTAAGGATATAACCAATGCGTCATTGTGGGGAAGTGTCAATCCACCAAAGTCTGCGTTGTCAAAATATATTTGTTCTTCGCTCAATTCTTTTCGAACCCGCTTTCCGTGAGTGTTCGTGACTTTTGAAGTTAACTGGCAGATTATCCCGTTTACTTCTTCTCCTCCGTGTATTACATTGACAGTTCGCTTTGGGGAAGGTGGCTTTGGTGGTTCCTGCCTGTTCTTCATATATGCCTGTTTACCTTTATTACTAAACAAGTCCGTTAAATAACCCTGCTTTAATAAATGTTCTATTTCACCTTGTAAATATCTACAGTCCCCCGTCCTATGGCCGTGATCATTATGAAATTCACACCATTGATCGAGGTTCCTCCTGTTAGGGTTGGAACACATTTATTTAGGCCATTTAACCTTGTCTCCCATACTTCTCAGTATTGAGACAAGCTCAGTGCTGCTTATATTAAAGTTATGGTGTCCAATTCGGGTAATATTCCGGAATTGTTCGTCTTGATCTCTTCTGGATCTTCCAGAAAGTTTTGTATTTTCGAACCTAGGACGTTGGTCACGTCTTAAGGGTCCTAAGTAAGGATCATACCTGTTTTTACCTGACTTTTTCTCTGATTATGGATGCCTTGTTTTGTGATATTCTTCATCTTTTGATCGTGTAATTATATTTTCTTCAATTCTTAATTTAGTACTGTACCTATTGTATACGTCATTCCATGTTGTGGCTGGGAATTCTCTTAGACTTTCTTTAAGTCGTCTCGAGGCTTCTGAACTTTTCTCGCTCAAGTTGCTTGTGAATGCCATAGCTGCCCAATTGTCAGGTACCCTTGGTAGTTGCATTCTTTCTCTTTGAAACCTGTCTACAAACTCACGGAGCAATTCTTTGTCTCATTGTTTTATTTTAAATATATCTTCCATTTGTTTTTCAACTTTTTGTGCACCAGAATGTGCTTATATATATGAATCTGCAAGTTCAGCAAAAGAATTTATAGAGTTTTTGGGGAGAAGAGCATACTAGATTAAGGCTCCTTTCGTGAGTGTTTCTCCAAATTTTTTGACAAGGACTGATTCTATTTCCTCTTTTGTCAAATCGTTGCCTTTTACTCCAGTAGTGAAAGCAATCACGTGATCATGTGGGTCAGTCGTGCCGTCATATTTGGGGACATCAAGCATTCTAAATTTCTTAGGTATAAGTAGCGGGGCTGCACTTGGCTTCCAAGGTTGTTGAGAGTATCTATCAGCATCAATTCCTTTGATAACAGGTGGAACACCAGGAATTTGCTCGATGCGTTCGTTCTGTTCTTTTATCTGCTTCTGCATAGTTAATAGTAAATTTTGTAATTCTGAATTACTAGTCGTACCTGGTCGTGTTTCAGGAGATGTATTGAGAGTTTCATTCCTGGTTGAATTTGTCAAGTCTGCTTGTAAATCTTCCACTGGAGTTACATTATTTAGTGACAGTGCCGGTGGTGTTAGAGGTACTTGTGGTAATCCTATTATAAATTTTCGCAAAGCTTGTCCCACGTATTCTGCGATCATTTGCTTTATTTGATCTGATTCCACTATTTGTTCATTGTTGTAACGATTACCAGCTCTCTCGGGAGATGGTTCTCTTGAAATTCATGGAGTTCCTCGAGGAGGAGTTGAAGCTGGAGTTTCACTCCTTTTCTGGTTGTTATCATCATTATTGCTGACGTTGTTGTTGTTGAAATTTGACATGATTTTAAGGATATCGATTGGTAATGAAAAACGATGATTACCACAATTTCCGGTAACAGAACCAATTTGTTTAACCAAAAAATGAATTATTTTGACTAAAGCTTAATTTAAGAAAAACTCGGGTTACTGATAATCAAATCAACCAAATAAAGAGTAAATATCGATAATTGAGAGCGAAAGAATAAAAGTGGCCTTTATTTCCCAAAAATCAGATGATCCCGTTTGTTACATTAACATTCCTTTTATAGGGATGGTCTCCTAGTACAACGTTTGTATTTCTGTCATGAAGCCTATTAAATGCTTAATTATTGCATTTATGAGGCGTTACAGAGATGAATAGTAACTGTTATTTTAGGAGTTGCATAACGTACGGGACATTGATTGCTGATCTTCGAATCGGCCTCTTATTGCGTCCCGATTCGTTGTGACCGTGGCTTTTCTTCTTTTGTGATCTTTCCGTGGCTGATTCCTTGTATCGACCGTATCTCTTTATCCCGCGTCCGCGTGTGATATTTTGATTGGTCCACCTGGTTGGCTGAGTCATCCAAAATCTGTAAACGTGTAAGGCTACATATTTTTTACCAATACAAGCGGTGTCCAGTAAGTATCAAGACTAACCTCGGTGAAGTAGTGACGAGGACTAGTCATGACACCCACTGGTCTAATAAATCAAACAGACATAAATATGGGAATAACATAATATACCGTCTATTTAAGGACTACACAATGTAATTAACAAATAACAAGTTCGAGCGGAAGGAAAAATACTACAAAATACAACGAAACATCATAATAATATACAGGAGGATGAACGGGGACACAACCCGAAAACTAAAAACAAAAATACAGTAAGAACAAGTAATAATTCAGCCTGCAACAGTTTCCACATCAGGCCTTAGACAACAAGCCCAAGTGTTTCTATAAATTACTTCGAGTGTAAACCTTCACCCGTAAGTTTATATTGAAAGCTTTGAATATAATCACTTTAAGTAGAAAATTTCTTTGAAATATACTTTCTCCGACTATACATATATACATTTTTAGAAAGATAAATCTTGAAACACAGTTCCTTCAAAATAAATGCTTTTCGAATATACTTTCCAAATAAATGCCTTTCAAACATCTTTTTCTGCAAGACAAATGCTATTCAAATATACCTTTGAAATAAAAGTATTTTAGACATAGTTTTCTTCAAGATAAATGCTTTTCACCTATACTTTTCAATATATATCTTTCAATCATAATCTCTTCAAGATAGATCTACCGGAACTCCATCCATAACTCTCTAGGGGAAAGCTCTTGAAATACGTCTGTAGTCCAAATTTAAGTATGCAATGCAGTACAGGGGGAAAGCTCCCGGAATACGTCCGTAGTCCCAATTTAAATATGCAATGCAGTACAGGGGGAAAGCTCCCGGAATACGTCAATAGTCCCAATTTAAATATGCAATGCAGTACAGGGGGAAAGCTCCCGAAATACGTCCGTAGTCCCAATTTAAATATGCAATGCAGCCAAAAGAGAGAACAACTAGAACACGACAAAAAATATCGTACATTGCCACAACAAGCACAAAAACAGAAGAGGACAAAAACACCAAGTGCGACGAGCAAATCAATACAAGAACTTAAATCACATTTATGGTAAAACTCACTCATAAGAAGTAGACACTAATGGGAAAGCCAAGAACAAAGATAAATGAGGGGAAAACAAAAAAAATTTAGCAACGATTCTCAATATTCAAGTTCACAAAAAGAAGGAATCAAGTCATCTCGGCAAGGGAAAACAACTATAACCAATCTCGCTTAAACAATTAGCTTCACGAAATAAAACTCAGCTTGAACAATGCTCAGTAATAGGCCACACCAAAGGGATACAATCAACATGGATGATTATAAAACTAAACCTAAGTAGCACTTCAGGAAAAATCATATAAATCACAGTATACGACTCACTGGCATGTTTGACACCAACGAACAGATATTCCAATTACGACTAAACAATTATAGGGTTAGATAATACTAATTCTAGTCAGTTAGGCAGTTTATGAAGAAAATATAGCATGATGGTAGAAGAGGTAAAATAGTTAGTTAAGTCGAATAAGATCAAGTAAACAACAAAGGGAGACTAAAGGCAGAAAAATCTAATTTAAGCACGAAGAGATGAAACTAACAACCAGAAACTTAGTCATAACAATTACAAATTCATACACATGGAATATAACGACCTAAGAACCCTAAAAGGACAAATTCATACTAAGAAGTCTGAATACGCACTCGTCACCTCGCATACACATGCTACAATCAACATAGAAGACTCAATTCCTAAAGGTTAGTTCCCCCACACAAGGTTAGGCATGATACTTACCTCGAAGACGACAACCTGATACTCTAAAATGGACTTCTCGGGTGAAAAGACCTACGGACGGCTCAATTCCAACTAGAACAACCTCAAAACACACATAAATCGTATAAGGAACTATTCCAAATAATAAAGTTTCAATCTTTACATAAATATAAAAATCGACCTTAAGTCAACCCCCGGGCCCGCACCTTTGAACCCGACAAAATTTACAAAAACCGAATACCCATTCCAGTATGAGTTCAACCATACAAATTTTATCAAATTCCGATACCATTTAGTCCCTCAAATCATAATTTTTCATTTTAGAATTTTTCTTCCAAAACCAACATTTTCCTCCACTCAAAACACAAATTTAATGATGAAAATGAAGATAAAATCATGGAATATATTCGATTCTAGTTTAAGAACACTTACCCAATCGATTTGCTTGAAAAACCCCAAAAGAAGCTCCCAAATCCGAAGTTTAAAACCTCAAAATATGAAGAAAATGGCGAACCCTCGATATAAAAGGATTCTTCCAGGACATCCGCACCTGCGACCAACGTAGCCGCATCTGCGCAAACGCAGGTGCGCATGGCCTATCGCACCTGCGCCTCTTTCCGCTTCTGCGCCCAAGAGCCCTAGCGCGCGCCGCACGTGTGCCCAAATACTTCGCACATGCTGAAGCTGCCCAGTCCTCCTCCTTTCGCACCTACGTGCCTTTTCCGCACCTGCGAAGCTCGCACCTGCGGTTCCCTATCCGCAGGTGCGGTCACACCGGAACAGCCGCACCAACTGCATTTCCAAACATCAAAACTTCTCGTTAACCCTCCTAAAAACCCCGAGACCCTCGAGACCTCAACCAATTATACCAATAGGTCACATACCAACACACGACCTTAGTCGAACCTTTGGAACACCCAAAACAACATCAAAATACCGAATCAATCTCGGATTCAAGCCTAAGAATTTCTAAACTTCTAAAATTCGACAACTATGCCGAAACCAAACCACATCTGAATGACCTGAAATTTTGCAGACAAGTCCCAAATTATATCTCGGAGTTGTTCAACTCTCAAAATCGCATTCCGACTACGATATCCCAAAAAGTCAATTGTGGTAAAACATCCCAATTTTCCAACTTTCGCCGAATTACCTCAAATTACTCTGCGGACCTCCAAAACCAATTTCGGACGCGCGCCTAAGTCCAAAATCATCATACGAAGTAGTTGACATCATCTAAGATGCATTTCGAGGCCGTTTACACAAAAGTCAAACCTCAGGTTTATCCAACTCCGGATTATCCGGTAACTGAATCCAACCACGCACGCAGGTTGATATATAAAATGTGAAGCTTTTCATGACCTTACGCCATCGAATGGAGCTTAAATTCTCAAAACGACCGGTTGGGTCGTTACACAACAAGACTTTCTATTTTCTCACTCAAACCCCTTTTTATCTCGTCCCTCAAATGGATGCCCTCTCTCATTCTCTCGGCCATCTCTTTTTTTTCTTACTCTTGGACTCCTTTATTTTATTTTCCCTCAAGCTCACTTTTCATCCCTCCCCTTGGTTTTCCCATTGTTTCCCTTGATCTCTGCTGATCTTCAAACAATTGAAAAAGAGATAAAGGTGCAAGAGTAAATTTCCTGCCATTAAGCTCAAGAGAATATCTATTCTTCTTTCCATCATGAAAAATATTCCTATCATACTGCCAAGGACGACCCAATAAATTATGAAAAGCTTGAATAGGGATTAGTTCTTGTGATTTTGTGCAGCCAAGTATGGAATGGCCTTTGAAGGGGGAGGTGAGGCGCAAGAGACGGTGGAAAAAGATCCAATTGGATTCCAACAAGAATTAGGCTACATCATTTATTGTTGGATAGTGGAAGATAAAAGCTTTGTTAAATTATTTATTATTGAACCTTTTTACTATTTTGATTATTATTTATAGGTTTATGACATAGAATTTCCAAAAAGCATTGCTAAGTTGGAGCCATCGCATAAAAGAATACAAGGTGAGGATGTTCCATTGGTAAATAAGTCCAAGTATGGTATGTATAGGTTTATTTGCATTATTATCCTTTCTAGAACATCTAAGGTATTTTTGGAGGTAATGAACTATACTCTAAATTCTTTTATTAGTGATTTTATGTCAAGTCCCAAAATTCCACCGCATGAGTTGTGGTGGCACTTAGTCTTTAAGAATAAGTAAGCCGATTCCAATTACAATTCAAGCCCCTTTTTTCATATAAATTAATAAAAGTGCCAAAAGCCTCAAAACTAACAGCGAAATAATCAAACAACCTCCCAAGACTGGTAATACTGAGTCACGAACTCTAACTGAATACAATCAAAGATCTCAAGGTCGAATATACAATATTGTTCGAATAAAAGCTGACAGTACAATAAAATGGAAAGACTTCAAGGAACTTCGAAGACCAAACAACTCTACCTTGAATAATTGCGATCACACTCTAACTATGTTCGAGACCGATACCTCCAATACCTGGCTCTGCACAAAAATGTGCAGAAATATAGTATGATTACACCACAATTGGTACTCAGTAAGTATCAAGACTAACCTCGGTGGAGTAGTGACGAGGTACAGTCAAGACACTCACTAGTCTATTAACTTGCACAGTATAACATATAAAAATAATAGGAAACAAATAAAAATGATGGAAACAATAATCAACCAGTGATATAAACAGTAGGGAAATAAGAACACCATATATTGCTCGACAATTAATGAATACAAGTACGACCAATAAATCAAATTCTTCAAATAAAAATCTTCCGCGAATAAATCATGCCAATAGTAATCTTTATGATATAATCCGATAAATATATTTCGAATATACATCCTTCAAATAAAATTCTTTCTAATATAATTCTTTCAACACGTATCTTCCAAATATAATTCGTCCAAATAAATATCTTTCAAATAAAAATTCTTTCAAATAATATTATTCGAATAATTCTTTCAAGTAAAAGTCACCATGTGACACCTTATTTCGAATCAAAAATATGGGTCTCATCCCATTTTCATATTTCCACGACACCTCATGCCAATATTTTTATCGTAACTGCACGGACAGCTCACGTGCCAATATCGTCATCATTTACTCACGGCACCTCATGCCACATTTCATATCACGATTGAAGGGGCAATTCACGTGCCAATATTATTTTCATAATATAACCATGGCACCCCATACCCATATTTCATAATCTGCCCGACAATATCCACATGCTCATAATTTCAACATATATCTGACTATTATCAAATTTCCTGGAATTATAAAATAAATTGCACAATATAGAAAAGAAATCACCAGGAAATCACAACGTCGCATAAAAATCACCAACACAATATTCTCACGTCACCACATATCATCCCTGACCATAGCCACCCTTATCCCTAATATAGTGTGATGACACAAAAGGGTCATCTTATGTAAATTTAATTATGACTGTGTTTCGAGGCCCCGAAAGCCTCCATTAATCTCACATAGATGTGCGTGCGCAGCCCGGGCGCATAGCCGGGAAGCCTTTATGTGGAAACTTGATAAAGAGTTGAATTTATGATAATTAATTGAATAAAGGTTTTTTGGTAAACGGACCCGGACCGTGATATGGCGGTCCCGGAAGTTCCGTAGGAAAATATGGGACTTGGGCGTATGCCCGGAATCGAATTCCGAGGCCCCAAGCCCGGGAAATGAATTTTTAAAGAAAATTGTTTTCTGAAAATAATAAAGGAATGTGAAAGTGAATAATTATGTGAAAACCTTGTTTCCGGGCCCATGTTATGGTACCGGAGCCCGGAAAAGGTTTATTATATGTTGTTTGTCCTATATGTGAGATTTGGTGTAAAACGGGTTTGATTTGATTGGTTTCGGGTCCAAGTGATGAAAAAATGGAGTTAATGAACTTGTGGGGTTTCAAAGGATTTGAAATGTGGCTTGAGAAGTGATTTTATGTTCCCGAGGTCCGAATGATATTCCGAGACCGGGAATAGTTCCGTTGTGTCGTTAATAACTTATCTGCAAAATTTTAAGTCATTCTTAGGCCGGTTCGGCGCGTTGAAGTGAATTCTAAAATTTCAAAGTGAATAAGTTTTGAATTCAGGGGTTCTGGAGGGTGATTTTGAGTTTTAGCGTTGTATTTAGTGTTCCGTGAGCTCGAGCAAGTCCGTTTAATGATTTGGGACTTGTTGGTATTATTGGATAGGGGCTCGGGTGGGCCCAGGTGCCTCCCGGACCCCGCGCGAGGGCAAAAACTAGCAAAAACCACTGCTGGTGCACAACAGCTGATGTGACCGCAGATGCGGTTGCCTAGCCGAAGGTGCGGGACCGCCCCTGCGATCCCAGCCTTGCAGGTGGGATCCCCATCCCCTTGCCCAAAGTCCGCAGGCGCGAGACTCAGGCCGCAGGCGAGTGACCGTAGGTGCGGTTCAGGCCATCGCGGGTGCGACCTTTCTGCAGGGGCGACCAAAATTCACAGGAGCGGGACCGCTGGTGCGGCTCCCAACCCCATAGGTGCGAGCCCAGGGTCCCAGGCCCTTTTCCGCAATTGCGATCTTTTCCTCGCAGGTGCGAGACCGCACCTGCGGTCCTAAGGTCGCAGGTGCGGAAACCCCTGTTGGCAGGCCACTTAAATACTCTAAATTTCGGGTTCTCTTCACTTTCACCCATCTTCAACCACCATTAGAGGACAACCAAGCTTGGGCAAACACCTTCCACGACCACCCACTAAGAGGTAAGTTAAAACCCATAAAACCTCTAATTCTAACACTAATTCTTAGTTAAATACACTATTAAATCATCTAAAAATTATAGAATTAGGTAGTAAACTTTAGGGTTTTTGAGGATTTAGTGATTTTTCCATGTTAGGCCATAAATCCTTGAATAAATTACATAACTTTGATCCTTAGACTCCGGGTAATTGATTCCTTCACGAATTTTCGAAAATCCAAACGTGTGGGCCCGGGGTCGAATTTAAGTATTCTTGGAAGAATAGTAGGAAATGCATAACTTGGATTAGAAATTGATTTATTGGGTACT
>ML298354.1:0-63580 GCA_005239495.1 Nicotiana undulata | reverse complement strand
TCATGAAAACAAGGTAGGAATTAGGGTTTTTTGGGTAGAGTTAGGTTTATGGAATTTTTGGGAGTTCAACCTCAATTTGGGATCGAATCTTGAAACAAATTATATATTCTAACTCGTGGGGTTATGGGTGATCGGGTTTTGGTCCGAACCTCGAGTTTGGACCAAGCGGGCCCGGGGTCGAATTTTAGTATTTTTGGAAGAATGATAGAAAATGTATAATTAGGCTTTGGGGATTGAATTATTGAATAATTATTGATGTTATTAAGTCAATTATGTCTAGATATTATCGTTTCGGAGTTGGATTCGAGAGGCAAGGCTGTGATTGAGGCTTGACTTGCATTTTTGGAGCCGATGTAAGTGTTTGGCCTAACCTTAGCTTGAGGGATTAGGTATAGNGGTCAAGCATGCCCGTGAGTCAATTGTGATGAATCATACCGTGTTCTTAATATTCTCTGTACTATGAGTAATTGGTGATTTAGAAGTGATACCTTGATGTTGTTTCATGACATGGGGAGTTATTGTGTCATTTGTTTTAGTTGAGACTTTTACTGTTGAAATTGTATTTCTGATGCGAGGTTGGTTATAGCCGAGTCCCTTGCCGGGACGACAGATTTTTATTGAGTATTTCCATACACTCGAGACTTCTTATTGTTGATTTTCACACTATATTGTTGCTTTTATATTATTTATCGCATGAGAGGACATGCCGTGCTTATTGTTTATTATTTATCACACGAGGGGACATGCCGTGTTGATCGTTTATTATTTATCGCACGAGGGGACATGCCGTGCTGATCGTTTATTATTTATCACACGAGGGGACATGCCGTGTTGATCGTTTATTATTTATCGCACGAGGGGACATGCCGTGCTGATCGTTTATTATTTATCACACGAGGGGACATGCCGTGTTGATCGTTTATTATTTATCGCACGAGGGGACATGCCGTGCTGATCGTTTATTATTTATCACACGAGGGGACATGCCGTGTTGATCGTTTATTATTTATCGCACGAGGGGACATGCCGTGCTGATCGTTTATTATTTATCACACGAGGGGACATGCCGTGTTGATCGTTTATTATTTATCGCACGAGGGGACATGCCGTGCTGATCGTTTATTATTTATCACACGAGGGGACATGCCGTGTTGATCGTTGATTATTTATTGCACGAGGGGACATTCCGTGCCGAGTGACTGTGAGATTATGCACGAGGGGACATGCCGTGCCTTTTGTTGTTCATTATCTGTCCTCAGACGTTAAATTCCTGCATTTACTTTTTACACTTCAGTTATTACCCTGTTCTACCGTGCTAGCATTTTGTTGCCCCTTTAACCCCCAGCATGTTCTCCCCGTATCTGTCTTACTTGCTTATTTCCGTCGATATTTTCCTGTTATTATATAGAATTGCACAGGTACATATATTGTTGTCGGTCCTAGCCTCGTCACTACTTCGCCGAGGTTAGGCTCGGCACTTACTCAGTACATGGGGTCGGTTGTACTGATGCTACACCTGCACTTCTTTATGTTGTGCAGACTACGCAGCCGGACCCGGTGGTCACTGACGGTCGGAGCATTCCATCAGTTCATACAGGAGACATCGAGGTAGACCCGCAGACGTTCGTGGGCCTTGGCGTCACCTTCTACCCTTCACTTTCAGCTCTGTCTTATCTTATAGTTCAAAGACAGTCATATGTACTTATTTTCAGACCTTTGTTTTAGTAATCTCTTAGACAGTTCGTGAGTATGTGACACCAGTTCTGGGATTTGTATATGGGTTTTATTTCGAACTTGCTATATTATTTTTGGTAATTTGTTAACCTTCATATTGTTGACCATCGATGCCTTAGTTATCTTGTTCGTTTTAGTTGTTAATGAGTTTTATTTAGTTCAAACATTGGCTTGTCTAGCGGGTTCAACATTAGACGCAGTCATGGCCCGAAGGTGGGATTTCGGATCGTGATATTATATCATCATTGTTGTAAATTATTCTATGAAGTATTAGATAGATGTAGTGTTCTGTAATTTCTATATTCAAGTCAGTTTATTTTGTAGACCAGTGGTGTCTTGACTAGTGCTCGTCACTACTTCATCGAGGTTAGTCTTGATACTTACTGGGCACCGCTGTAGTCTGCTCATACCACACGTCTGCTCATTTTTGTGTGCAAATACAGGTATTTATTGTTAGTAGTTGCGCGGATGATTGCCGAGGAGACTCAATGTAACGACCCGACCGGTCGTTTTGGGAATTTAAGCTCCGTTCGGTGGCATAAGATTTTGGACAACTCCACGTTATGTATATAGACCTGTGTGCGTGGTTAGATTCAGTTACCGGATAATTCGGAGTCGAATTGGAAGAACAATTTTAGTTTTGGAAGCTTAAGTGATGAAAGTTGACCCGAGGTTTGACTTTTGTCTAAACGGCCTTGGAATGAGTTTTGGTTAATACCAACAACTTCGTATGATGATTTTGGACTTAGGCGTGCGTCCGGAATTGGTTTTGGAGGTCTGTAGAGTGATTTGAGGTAATTTGGCGAAAGTTAGAATTTTGGCGTTTCCGGCCGATAGGTGAAATTTTGATATCGGGATTGGAATGGAATTCCGAGAGTGGATGTAGGTCCATTGTGTCATTTGGGACTTGTTTGAAAAATTTCACTTTAATATGAGTTGAATTGATAGGTTTCGACACGAGTCTTGATATTTGAAGTTTTGAAAATTCCTAAGTTTGATTTTTGGTTTGATTCGTTGTTTTAGTGTTGTTTTATGTGTTTTGAAACCTCGAGCGAGTCCGTGTAAGGTTATATGACTTGTGTGTGCGGTTGGACGGGTCCCTGGGGGCCTCGGGTGTGTTTCAGATGGATGCCAGGTCCATTTTCCTTATTTTTGAACAGCTGAAATTTCCTTATGGTTTCTTTCTATGCGATCGCATAGGAGTAGTCGCGATTGCATAGTGTCTAATTGGGCAGCCTAGTTTTTCTTAACCGCGATCGCACAACTTTAAGACTTCACTCTACGCGATCGCATGCTCACATTCGCGATCGCAGAAGTATATTTTCCTCTTCTTCGCGATCACATCTTCACAATCGCGATCGCACAATGTTATTTTAGCAGTGGCCATTTCTTCTTCTATGCGATCGCAACAATGAGCCCGCGATCGCATTGAAAAAAAAGGGTACCTGGGCAGTTTTTCCCTTTCCTCTTCGCGATCGCAAACCATACTCCGCGATCGCGATTCATTACACGCCTGGGCAGAATATAAGTTTCCAATAAACGAGGGTTAAGCCATTTTAAACATATTTTGACTTCTAGATCTCGGTTTTGGGCGATTCTTTGAGGGTTTTCCACACAAATCAAATGGGTAAGTGTTCGTCCACTATAATTAATTATATTTCATGAATTAGTCCTTGTTTTTATCATTTAATTGGTGTTTTGGGTTGAGGAAATTGTGGGTTTTGAAAGAAAACTTCTAAAATGAAAATTCATGATTTGAATGACCAAATGATATCGGAATTGGGTAAATTTAGTATGGGTGAACTCGTATCGGAATGGGTAAACGGAATTTGTAAAATTTGTCAGGTTCCGAGGTGCGGGCCCGGGAGTCGACTTTTGGGTTGATTTTTATAATTTAGTAAAGATTGAAACTTTATTATTCAGAATCATTCATATGTATTTTGAAGTTGTTTTAGTTGATTTTGAGCCGTCCGGAGGCCTTTCCGCCCGAGAAGTCTATTTTTGAGTACCAGGTTGTCGTCTTTGAGGTAAATATCTTGCCTAACCTTGTGTGGGGGAACTACCCCTTAGGATTGAGTCATCCATGTTGATTGTAGCCCGCGTACGCGAGGTGACGAGTGCGTACTCGGACTTATTTGCAAATAGATTTCCCTTCTAGGATTTTAGGTCCTTATGTTCCCCGCGCATGAATTGAGAATTGTTATATCTGAATCCTTGAATTCTAGCTTCATCTCTTCCTGCTCAAATTTGAAGTTAATTGTTTAGCGTTTCCTTTGTTTCTTATTTGCCGTAATGGACTTAAATGCAGACTTTGCCTTTCCTACAGTTATGCTATATCTTCCTTCATACACTGCTTATTTGATGAAAACTAGTATGATCTCGCCCTATAATTTGTTTAACAGTAATTGGAATATCTATACGTTGGTGTCAAGCATGCTCGTGAGTAGTACATGGTGATTTAAATGATTCTCCCTTAAGTGCCACTTGGGTTTAGTTGATGACCGTCCATGTTGATGATATTTATTTGGTGATTGCCTATCTATTGAGCATTCGTTCAAGCTGAGTTTATTCGGTGGAGCTAATTATCTAAGTGAGATTGGTTATAGTTGATTCCCTTGTCGGGATGATTTGGTTTCTTTGGTTGTGAACTTGAATATATAGAATTGTTGCAATGTTTGCCTTGTTTTCCCCTCGTTATGATGTTCTCTTTGCGCATGGCATTCCTTTCAGTGGCTACATCTTATGAGTGAGTTTTTGCCATTCTTGTGATTCAAGTCCTTTATTGATTTGCTCATCGCACCTTGCATTCTGTCTTTGTTGTTTTTGCGCCCGTTGTGGCAATGTATGTTGTTTTTGTCGCATTTTGCTTGTTCTCTTCAGTGGCTGCATTGCATATTTAAATTGGTTTTACGGATGAGATTCCGGGAGTTTTCCCCCTGTACTACATTGCATATTTAAATTGGGACTACGGACGAGATTCCGGGAGCTTTCCCCCTGTACTGCATTGCATGACAAATTCTGAGTTACAGACTAAGTTCCGGTGGTTTTATCATTGAGGAGATTTGGATTGAAAGATATATATATATATATATATATATATATATATATATATATATATTGAAATGTATAGCTGAAAAGCAATAATCTCCAGGAAACGTTATGTCTGAAGGACTTCTATTTCGAAAGTATATTTGAAAAGTATTTTTCTTGCAGAAAAATGATATTTGAAAAGCAGTATTTGAAAAAGTATATTTGAACACCACGTATTTTTAAAGGACTATGCTTTAAAGATTTCTCTTTATAAAAATATAAATATACATTCAGAGAAAGTATGTTTCAAAGAAGAAACTTCTCTATTCCGAAATGATTATATCTTTAAAGCTTTCAAAATAAACTCACGGTTTTAAGGTTTTCACTCGAAGGTTTGACCAACTTTATTGAGTTTATTGGCTAAGGCCTGATGTGAATAAAATTGATGCAGTGCTGAGTTGCTAGTATTTTTATTGGGTTGTGATTCCCCACATTTGGCTTGCATTCTTTCCATTCTCTTTGCGTGTTTCTATTATGTTGTTCGTTGATCGTAATTGCTGAATTTTCTTCCGTATTATTCTATCGTACCGTTAATCACATCGAATAATCTTTAGATTGATATTATGTTTCGTTCATTCTTATATTTATGCCTTTTTACTTGATAGACCAGTGATGTCTTGACTAGTCCTCGTCACTACTCCACCGAGGTTAGTCTTGATACTTACTGGGCATCGCTATGGTGTGCTCATACTACACTTCTGCGCATTTTTTGTGCGCAGATCCAGGTATCTATTGTTAGTAGCTGTGCGGGTTTATTGACGAGGAGACTCAAGGTAAACCTGCTGCTGCGTTCGCAGGCTTCGGAGTCACCTTCCTGTTTATTTCAACTGTACTTACTTATTTTTAGACAGTTGTATTTAGATTCGGTAGAAAGATTTCATAGAGCTTATGACTTGTATTTGCCGGGTTTTGGGGAAAATGTAAACTCAGTAAAAATTTCTATTATTGAGCTTGTTAAAGTTCTTTTAGTATTGTTATTGTGGTTAAATGTTAGGCTTACCTAGTCCCTAGGACTAGGTGCCATCACGGTACCCAACGGAGGGAAATTTGGGTCGTGACACTCAAGGTAACCCGCTGCTGCGTTCGTAGGCTTCAGAGTCACCTTCTTTTCGTATTTATTATTCATACCATGTTGTATTCATTACGAACAGTGGTAATTAGAGATTTTTGAATAAATTCGTAGAGCTTATGACTTGTACTACCGGTTTTTGGAAAATTTGTAAATTCTGTCAAGACTTCCATATCGAGACTGTAGATTTCCTTTATTGTTATTATTCTGTAAATGAGGCTTACCTAGTCCCTAAGACTAGGTGCCATCACGACACCCAACGGAGGAAAATTTGGGTCGTGACACTGGGTGCCGTCAAGATATCCTACAGAGGGAAATTGGGTCATGACAAGTTGGTATTAGAGCTCTAGGTTAATAGGTGTACGAGCCATAAGCGAGTTTAGTAGAGTCTTGCGGATCGGAAATTGGATCATGACAAATTCTAGGGCGCTAGACTGCTTACCTTTACACAGGCATTGTTGTAAGACTACACAACTAGTGGATTCCATGTTCGACTTTACATGATACTTCATGGCTTCATCCACACGTTCTGGGTCTGTTTAGCTCACCTCGCATCCAGTTTACTTTGATGAAATAGAAGTCAGATACATATTACAGATAGAATTATTTTCCTAAAAATACAAGTAAATTGTAGGAAGTTTTCGTTCTTAAAATTAGGGGTGTTCAAACCGAATCGAAAATCCACTTAACCGAAAGTCAAATCAAATTAATTAAAAGACCCGATTAGGTTTGATTTTATTTTGTTTGGTATTGACTAAAAAATCTGAACCAAACCGATATATAAATATATATTTTTAAGACTTTATATAGAATTTTCTTTAAAAAAAAGTATCCAGAAATATTTAGGATCCTCTCATGGGATGTAATATTCAATAGAACTATGAAGTGCATCCATTTTTATTTACTTTAGTAAGTTATATCATCATTTTCTTATCAAGTGTTACTAAAATGTGTCAATCTCTTTGTTATTATATATTCATATTTCAAGATTTATTAAATTCTTATATCTTTTTTGAATTTGAAATAGTGTTTCGATAATTTAAAATTAAATAAAATATATCAGTATTTAGGTATCGTATTGATTTTTATGTTTAATTATTAAACGCGGTTAACCTTGAAAGCGTAGTCAACGAAAAAAATATTATTATACGACTAAGAAAATAAATGTCATGTATTACTAAAGTTATTCTCCCATAAGAATATTTTAATATATCATGTACTTGCCAGTTTTTTCAATTTTTTACTAAACATAAATTCACTTATCAAAAATTAATCTATAACTTTACTAAGATTGAAATAATATTCATGTAACAAAAAAGTTCGAAAAACACGAAAATCCGACAAACCCAATCAATCCAAACTGATATAGTTGGTTAGATTTGGTTTATAGAAAAACAAAATCATTTAAGTCCATGCACACCCCTACTTAAAATCATTATGCATCTTAAGGTTCCAATCAGGGGCGTACGCAGGAACTTTTGCAAGCGGTGTCGAAATTTATGGAAGAACTGGAATATAACTTTGATTATCATACCTATAGAGAAGAAATAGCTTAGTCTATTGATTTTGTTGAGTCTTAAGTTAGAAAAGGTCTAAGTTCAATTCTACTTCATCACAATTTTTAACCACAAAGGCTCTCTAAAATATTTGCAAAAGAAATATATGCTAGTTGTGGTTTGAACCTTTGACCTCTTATAGCGAAACAAAGAATATAACCAACACCAAGACATAATTTATGTCAAATAGTGTCATTTTTTCCTACTTATCCATTTTCGCACTGTAGTAAAAAAATTTGATGAAGCGGTGTCGCGTGACACCGCTACGGTAAGCGTGCATTCCCCCTTGGTTCCAATCATACTATTTTAAGTCCTAATTATAGATGCTACACCAAATAAGATTTTGCAAATTAACTCTTGTCACGACCCAAATTCTCTCTCCGTGAATGGTCGTGATGGCACCTAATCTTTACGACTAGGTAAGCCTAACATTTTGCGAAAATGAAATAAAAGCAAGATCATGAACAACTAACAGTAACGATAATCTAAATAAGAAACTGAATGTCGCTCGGAATATACAATTACCAACTTACGAAATGTACAAAACAATCCCAAAACTCGGGACACCGTAAGTCAAAAGCTACTAAGAGTCTAAATTGTTCTATACATCATTCTACAAAAAGAGGGAAAATGAACATAAGGGAATAGAGGGGGACTCCGAGGATCTGGGGGCGCGGAAGATGTACTATCACGCCCCAAACCTGGGGAGGCGTGGCTGGCACCTGGTGCCATGCTGGACCGAGCGAACCACTGTGTAACTCATTTGTTTTTATTCTGTAACTATCATGGGCCAACATGGCCACAACTCATAATGTATAACTATATGTGGGCAACACTGTATCACTGAACCATTTTTCTTAAAACATGAATACATATGGGTCGTCAAGGTCTCTAACATACTGTACAAAATGAACCTATGTCTACAAAGTCTCTAATAGTATTTGACATCAAATGGGATAGGGTACCATCCTACCCATAAGTCTATAGCAAAATTCTTACACGATGACTCATAGACTCGGATGCACTCCGAATGAGGTGGAGTCTTACCGATCCTTCGTTGCAGCCAATCTCGCCTATTATGAGAGCTCGTCAAACTGATTATCTATACCTGCAGGCATGAAGCGTCCCCAAATAAAGGACGTCAGTACGAATAATGTACTAAGTATGTAGGGCGGAACTGAAACATAACAATGAGTCAACATTAATAAAAGACATATAAGAGTCAACCTAAATCTCCGAAGTGCCACCTTATATGCATACTTATTATATACATACATATGAATTGGGGCACTCCGAGAGTCATCGAGACTTTAGGTATTATAGGCGCATTAAGGTTGAGGAGGTCGTGGGTGCGATTGGTATGATGAGTTGGGGCAAAGCGACCAGACCAGACGATTCTAGTAGAGTTTTGGAGATATGTGGGTAGAGCAGTTTTGGAGTGGTTGACTGGGTTGTTTAATGTTATCTTCAGGACAAAGAGGATGCCTGATGAGTGGTGGTGGATTACAATGTTTCCGGTGTACAAAAACATAAGGGATATCCAGAATTGTAACAACTATAGGGGTATCAAGTTACTAAGTCACACTATGAGAGTTTGGGAGAGGGTGGTGGAAGGGAGGATAAGGAGGCAATGTCTATATGAGAAAACCAGTTCGGGTTCATGCCGGGTCATTCTACTACGGAGGCTATCCACCTTATCAGGAGGTTGGTAGAACTATACAGGGATAGGAAGAGGGATTTGCATATGGTGTTTATTGACCTAGATAAGGCGTATGACAAGGTCCCTAGGGACGTCCTTTAGAGGTGTCTGTAGGTGAAAGGTGTGTCGGCGGCTTACATTAGGGCGATAAAGGATATGTATGATGGAGCTATGACTCGGGTTAGGACTGTGAGAGGTGACTCAAAGCCTTTTCTGGTGGTTATGGGGTTACACCAAGGATCTGCTCTCAGCCCATTCTTATTTGCTCAAGCGATGGACGCACTAACACACCATATCCAAGGAGAGGTGCCATGGTGTATTTGTTCGCTGATGATATAGTTCTGATTGATGAGATGCGAGGCGGCGTTAAAGGGAGACTGGAGGTATGGAGGCATGCCCTAGAGTCTAAAGGTTACAAGTTGAGTACGACTAAGACAGAATATGTGGAATGTAAGTTCAGCGACGTGACGGGAGAAACGGATGTGGAAGTCATGCTTGACTCACAGGTCATCCTCAAAAGAGAAAGTTTTAAGTACTTAGGGTAAATTATCCAGGAAGATGGGGAGATCGACAGGGATGTTACGCACCGTATTGGGGTGGGGTGGATGAAATGCAGGTTAGAGTATGGAGTCCTGTGTGACAAGAATGTGCCACCGAAACTCAAAGGTATGTTCTATAGAGCTGTGGTTAGACCGGCCATGTTGTATGGAGCTGAGTGTTAGCCAGTGAATAATTCATATATCCAGAAGATGAAAGTAGCAGAAATGAGGATGTTGAGATGGATGTGTGATCCTACTAGGCTGGATTAGATTAGAAATGAAGATATTCGGGAGAGGGTGTGTGGATCCCGTGGATGACAAAATACGGGAAGTGCGACTTAGATGGTTCGGACACGTGCATAGGAGAAGCCTAGATGCACCGGTTAGGAGGTGTGAGCGAATGACTTTGGCAGGTAAGAGAAGAGGTAGATGGTGGCCTAAGAAGTATTGGGGTGAGGTGATATGGAAGGACATGGTGCGACTTCAGATTTTTGAGGACATTGCTCTTGATAGGAACATGTGGAGGTCGCGCATTAGGGTGGTAGGCTAGGGGGTAGTCGATATTTCTTCCCTTTCTGTACCGGGTAGTCTAATAGAGTTTTGTTTAGGTTTCTTTGCGGTCTATGTTGTGTTCACATTGTTGTTTTGCATAGTTTTGTGTTATTGTCCTTTCACTTATTCGTTGTTGTTATTTTCTTTATGGCATCTTTAATGTTACATGCCTTTTCTTTTGTTTCTTTTCTGATATTATTGTCTCTCCTGTAGAGCCGAGAGTCTCACGGAAATAACCTCTTTACCCTCTTCGGGGTAGGGGTAAGGTCTACGTACATTTTACTCTCCACAGACCCCACTAGTGGGATTTTACTAGGTATGTTGTTGTTGTTGTATATATATATAAACAATGCTTCTCTTTGAGATTGATTTTATTATCCATATCATATGATGCATGACTGTGCAACTTATCAGTGGTAACTGCCCGACCGGCCGTAGCGCGGTGGTAAATGCATGATTGCCCGACCGGCCGTAGTAAATGTGCAACTGCCCAACCACCCGTAGCTCGTGGTAAATGCATGATTGCCTGACCTGCCGTAGCTCGGTGGTATATGAATATGCATGACTGCCCGACCGGTGGTAAATAATGATACATAACTGCCCAACCGATGGTAGCTGCCCGACTAGCCGTAGCACGGTGGTAAATGCATGAAGATGCATGTATCACTATAATATAAACATTAACATCTCTATCACATACCTCAATAGAAACTTAGGAACATACTTAGACATCACTTTATAGGAATGAATAAAATAGATATCCTTAACTGCTAAGAGTAGATTCACTTATGGAATAGCATTACGTTTACGTCTCGTTACTTGGATCATGCCAAAAGAAAGAAGGATTAGCCTTAACATACCTTAACTTTGTTGAGTCCTTAATACATTTCAATCAATTCTTCAAAAAACCCAACTCAATCAACCGCAACATAAGGAGATTCAAAATCAGTGCTGAGTAAAGGCGAAGTACGCAACTTAAACTAGTAGCTCCTTACGTAAATTTGGACAGCATCTCCCCTGTAACAAGGCCCTCTTTCAAAACCATATACCAACAGCACCAATAACAAAACAATAACAAAATGTATGCATCATTTTCCAGCCTTATCTCCATGAAAATATACCACAGAACAACTCACACACCCTAATCACTTCATACATAAAACGACAACCAAAGTAGTGTCAAACAACCTTAAAAATGTAACGACGAACGACCAGCCAACCACCCTAACATTATGTGAGGTTTTTCAACACCCTTTCTCCTCCCAAACTCCATGAATACAGTAGCAAAAGAGGCAAACCAAAAGCAACACGAAACAGCCCACAAAACAGTCCCACAAGTTCAGCAACTCAAAATTTATTTTTCAGTTTACTACAACACGTTTCGACCTGTCTTTTATTTCAAATTGAGAAACACAACTAACAATACATAATTAAGCCTCTCATGAAATACACCAGACATGAATTCAACTTAAAAATAATTTTACAACCAGCCAACAATGATGCAACAACAAACAACATACCACTCTTTCGAAACTCGCTAGGTCTAGTCTTTACGATCGAGTTACAACTCGTACAAGCCTAGATAACGGAAGGAGAAGAATAAATTTACATTGGAAAGAGTATATGCCAAAAAACCTATCCCTTATTCGTCCAAAATCAGTCCCCCAACGCAACTACATGAAGGAGAAATAGAAACTAGCAAGCTGTCCGGGCTTTTCGCATTAGACTCATATCGTAACACCCGCAATAACCTAGGGGTTGTGTGGGATTTTTGGGGAGGAGTTGCAGGGGTTCAATTTGGTTTTCTTGGTCTGAATGATGGGTTAAATAAATGAGTTAATAAGACCTTAGCTCCCTCTTGGCCGACTTTGGAGCTTTTAGTTGAGGCCTCTCCTCCGCGAAAATGTGAGTATCTCTCTGCTCCAATTTTGTATCAATGAACGGCTTAATCCGTTAGAAACTAGACTCTTAGATCTTCAATTTGGTAGGAAGAGCATCCTGTAATTCCAGGTATATTGGGATAATTGCGCAGCTACATTTGACCTATTTTTCAGCATATGTGTTAATGCAACTGGTGATGACCTTTTCCAACTTATGTTCCACAACTCGCTTGACTTAAACACATAACGCACGACTATCATACAACTAAAATAACTCATAACATAGTCTCTTTATAATGTTAAGAACCCTAGTCTCACCCCAAAAATACATGTTATAACATTCCAACTTGTCGACGAAACTTATTTTCTTTAATTCGTTTAGATTTTAAGCCTTCAAACCCTCTTGGTACTTGGTATTCATGATCTTAAATATTTGTAACCTCCAAGTTAACATGATCACTTACTTTATATACTTCCAAAGATGATCTCATTTCTGAGCTAACATCGATTGACTTACGACGTAATCGTACGTATGGAAATATGGGGTGTGACATCATTCCCCCCTTTGGAACATTCGTCCTCGAATGTTGACTGATGCACTTATCATTATCATAACTTATAGCTCTTACGAATACTTTACTACTCTTCTTTCCATCTAGGCAAATGTTCTGTGAATAATACCAAAGGCCAGGGCATTCCCCCCTTTAGGCCTCTTTCTCACACCACGACTTGTGGTCGGAATCCTTCCAATCTCATAACTGTCTCTGACCTTGTAAATGAGCCTATGCGACTCTTCTCTCCTTTGTAAACTAAACTAAAACCCAACCTCTATCTGATGTCTGTACTATTTACAACCTTGTGTACTTGAGTATCTCGTATCTTCTTCACCTTTACCTTACTTACCTTTCAATCTCACATATTATATTTTGTTTCTTTCATAACCTCCTTCCACATAAGTAGAAATTATATTTATGCCTTAAAGTTCTGTTGTGATACCTGCACCTCTGGTGCATACAAAATCTGGAAAAAGCCTCATACTAACTTCTTACGACTCAACTCTATGACATAATTTGGAAACAACAGAAGGGTAACATTTCCTAAATTCCATATAGCCTCTCAATTATAAATGTGGCGCGGAACACACCCATAAGTGAGACTCTACTAGGCACGGCTTTGTAAACTCCCTAGGACACGTCCCGCTCTGATGCCACTTTATCACGCCCCAAACTCGGAGAGGCGTGGCTGGCACCCGGTGCCGTGCTGGCCCGAGCGAACCACTGTGTAACTCTTTTGTTTTTCTTCTGTAACTATCATGGGCCAACATGGCCACAACTCATAATGTATACCTATAAGAGGGCATCACTGTATCACTGAACCATTTTTCTTAAAACATGAATACATATGGGCCGTCAAGGAATCTCACATACTGTACAAAATGAATCTTTGTCTACAAAGACTCTAAGATTATTTGACATCAAATGGTACAGGGTACCGGCCTACCCATAAGTCTGTAGCAAAATTCTTACACTATGACTCATAGACTCGGCTGCACTCCGAATGAGGTGGAGTCTTACCGATCCTTCGCAGAAGCGAATCTCGTCTACCATGAGGGCTCGTCAAACCATTGAATAGTACTAGTATGTGTTAACAAACCTATTCTAGATAGAATTAACATCAACAGTCAATGATACAATTAGAGACATCATATAACAATTTACCGAAGTAAAGGAAAACACCAACAAGAGTATCGTGTTTCTTATCCCGTTTTGCCATCTTTTGGTTAATATTCTTTTAAGTTCAAGTATTATTATTATTACTGAACCACCATGTCGTTGTCACACGGAGTCCGGTCTCGGCCCGACTGGCTAAGCCATCCTAGGTGAGGCCCTCATCAACATCATATCTCATATCATCACCGTGGCATGTTCACACGGAGTCCGGTTCTCGGTCCGACCGGATGGACCATCTCAACTAAAACAGTGAGACCATAATCAACATCATATGTCAATTTCATGTCTCCATGTGTATGGCATGGAGTCCGATCCCCCCCTGATCGGATAGGCCATCTCACCCTAGGACATTCCCCATCATTTCTTTAATGTTTTAGTTCACTTATATCATTTTCCATCTTTTGATTCACATCACATATTTTTCACTCTTTGGTTCATCTTTCATATCATTACAATCCTTTGGTTCATATTTCATGTCAATCCAATCCTTTGATCCATATTTCATATCAATTCAATCTCTTGATTCATATTTCATTTCATTTCAATCCTTTCACATCTACCACACCCATCACATAAGAGTATTGCACACATAGTAAAAGAGGGAACATAATGATCACAATTCATACACTCAAATAGCATAACGGTATGGTAGTAACATGGAACGGCATAGACACAAGAATTTCCCAATTTGGCACATAAGGCACATAAATTTCATAGAACACTAACAAGAGAATCATACCCGGAAAGTGAACACAATGGGTTTATCCTATGAATATTAGAATTAGCCATACATACCTGGACTAGGAAAAATGCGTATAATATTCTTGAGAAAGTTGCACCGTACTCCCCTTAGAATCGCGAAACCCGTTGCTATTACGTGGTATACTTTCGGATAAAACAATTTGCTGAAGCAAAATCGCGTAGGTCTAATCCTTGTAAGGAATTTATGTGAATTCCATACGTTAGGAATCCTTGGCAGAATGTCTTTTGTCTGAACATTGTCAATGTAGTTGTTTGATTGAAGTGTTTTGAGAATGAGGTTTATTCAATGCCTAAAGAAATGGCTAACGTCCTTTTGTATCTTCTGATCGTAGCTTTATAGTATTTGATATGGAAAATATGTGTAATGAAATTAATGTGTACTAACACATTAGTTGCCACCTATTAAGGATTGATCAATAGTCATATAGTTAAAGAGTGGCTTGCTGCCACGTTACCCTTCCATCTTTATCTAAAGTTTTTCAATTAATTTAATTAGGTAATATTCCGCTACCCGGTAATTAATTAATTACTCGCATAATTAAGAATTATCTCAAATCACTTAAAATTTTACTTATTTTTTAATACACTTTATATACCGTACTATTACGATCATGTGGTACAACATAAAATAAATACATACACTAATATTTAAAACATCCATGTAAAAATACATATATTTTCTCACCTTCTAATTTTCCTAATCTCATATAAAGAGTACAAATTTCCGTACACATAATTTTTAAAATGGTAAAAAGATAACGTTCTTTTGTTGTGAAAAATAATTTCTATCTTTACATTAAAGAAAATCTCATAAATAAATTTTTTTATATTATGTGTATAATTTATCATATCTAAAAATAGTAATAATGGTAGCTATCCGAATTTATACTTATAAAACTTTTACTAAAATACTTTACTTAAAAGAAAATACCACACGGGGTCTTAATCCCTTAAACCTCATATAGCTTACTACGACTTATCCTAATATTAAAGTACGGGGTGTAACACTCGGAATACCCTTCCATAGTCCCATATTAAATATGCATCCAAACAATAGAAATCAATAGTTACGACACGAAATTCAATATTTCAACCTAAGTACAAGTTAAAGAAGGACAGGTAAAATCACTAAACATGCTGCACGTAGTTCAGTAAACGGTTATGTCACGCCCCGAACCTTGGGAGGCGTGGCTGGCACCCAGTGGCGCACTGACCCGAGCGAACCACTCTACAACTCTTTTTTTTCTTTGCAACTATCATGAGACAACATGGCCACAAATCTTAATGTACCATTGTAAGTGGGCAAATGTTATATCAATGAACCATCGTTCATAAAATATGAATACATATGGGTCGTCAAAGCCTTTGACTTACTGTACATGATAAACCTGTGTCTACAAAACCTCTAAGATTATTTGACATAAAATGGGACAGGGTACCGGCCTACCCATAAGTCTGTAGAAAACTCTAACACGATGACTTATAGACTCAGCTGCACTCCAAATAAGATGGAGTCTTACCGATCCTTTGTCGAATGCTAAACTCGTCTTCTATGAGGGCTCGTCAAACTGATTGTCTATACCTGCAGGCATGAATGCAACGTCCCCAACAAAAGGACGTCAGTACGAATAATGTACCGAGTATGTAAGGCATGTACTGAAAGCTAAAACTAAACTGATAATATAATAGGTGAAAGCAACTGGAAGTCAAAGATAATTTGAAGATATGCTTACCTGCTGATAGTGACTCAACTCTTTCAATATAGTAAGTAAAATAGATGTCCGGCCCTATAAGACTCGGTATATATATATATATATATATATATATATATATATATATAACTGCTTTGCCATTGTAGGCTCGCTCATAGGCGCTCGGCCATACTAAGCTCTGTATCTCGACCAACTTGGCTCGCTCATAGGCGCTCGACCATACTAGGCTCGGTATATAACTTACCATCTGATCAGAGGTTTCCCAATAGGGGCCTGCCCATCGATTATAGCTCGATGGTAATGAACATAATGTAATAGTGTATATATAGATTCTCTGCTCTCTTGGCTGGAAAAAGACAATACTCAATTGAATATGAAGTCTCGATAAGGGAAAATATTGTAACTTATGAGACTAGGAAATGTACATAAGATTCAGGAATATGAATTTTTCTATATACCTCGTTATCAAACTCATGTAATTACGGGATCATGCCAAAATGAAGGAAGGGCTTAGCCTTAACATACCTGAGCAACCTAATTACCATACTAATCTTGTGCCAACATGCCTACGAATCCCAAGATTTCTTCCATCACTTTATTTTAGGTTTCTGGATTGCTACAGTGTTCCAATACACCCTGTATTACTCGGTAGCCATATGGATGGGTGGAGAGAGTAACAACTTGTCCGAAAAATGTTGAGATGACAAATTGAATTTACTCGCTACTTGGACATATTTACTGACTTTATTTCACTTTATAATACTACAATGCAGTTGGTTTTCTTGGGAAGCTCTTTATCAATTGTGTGGTACATGAGGCATCACAAAATTGTTCGCAGATCTTATGACAAGGACCATGATACTTTTTGTCATGTTTTCCTTGTGCTTCCTTGCCTGGTATTTTGGCTCTTGTTATACATGAGAAGTTTACCTTCAAGGAGGTATGGATGCATTTCCTATGTGGATATTATTATGTCACTTGGATGTTCTTAACAACCCAAGAAAGCTATTCAAAATCAAAACTTTGTCATATATAGATAAACCTTAAAAGCTACAGAAATCTATATGTATAAGCTGAAAATTAAAGCTTTGGTGTTTTAAATTTTGAATGGTGGCTTAACCATATTCAAAGACCTTTAAGTATTGCCACCTACCCAAATATAGTAAGAGTCACTATATGGTCTTTATATCAAGACACTTTGGGCTGCCATGTTAGTTGATTTATTAAGCTTATCCAATAATTAACTAATTAATTAAGTAATATACCGTTACCTGGTAATTGACCAATTACTCGCATAATTAAGAATTGTCCCAAATTACTTAGAATACTACTTATTTTTAACGCACTTTATATAACTTACTATTATGTCCATGTGGTACCTTGTATGGTACTAGTCCGTAAATACCGAGTATTTTAGCTCGGGCCGTATTTCTTTCCAAAATGTCAAACTTCGACGAAATTTATTTTCTTGACTTGCTTCCCCTCTCACCTTCACGAATTTACTCATTTTCTTTAATTCGTGTACCCTTTATCATTCATGGAACTTACTTATCGCTTGCTATGTTAACCTCAAGATAATCTCATCCCCGAGTCGACGTCGATTAACTGAAGACGAAACTTTTAACGTATGAAAACGCGAGATGTAACACGTAACATCTCATTTCCGATCTTATATCAATTCACTTGTGGCGTACTTCCACGTACGACAATATGGGGTGTAACATCATTCCCCCTTTTGGAACATTCTTCCTCGAATGTTGACTGATGCACTTATCATTTTCATAACTTATAGCACTTGTGAATACCTTAATACTCTCCTTGTCACTTAGGCAGCTGTTCTGTGAATAAATCCCAAAGGGCAGGGCAATCCCCCCTTCAAGCCTCTTTCTCATACCATGACTTGTGATCGACTTCCTTCCAATCTCGTAACGATTGCTACCTCCTATCATGCAGCCTCTACGATACTGACCTTGTAAGTGTGCCCATGCGACTCTTCTCTCCTTTTTCCTCCATTTTTTAGCCTATCTCTAGTCCTTACTTTGTAATCATATACAAGGCTTAATAGGATGCCTCTCTGGGCATCTATAGGTGTACTGACGTTCTTTGCTCGGTACTTTGTAGAACTTGTGAATATGGCTATATCTTATTTTATAGACATGGTTATCCATTTGTATGACTCTACTACATCTACGTAGGTCACACTATACCACAATTTTTACTTCGATTTATCGTTACTGAGGCAACTCCAGGTTACTCTCGTTGCTTATCTTTAAGACTGATAGTCTAATCTCATCTCATACTGTTGAACTTTTATTCATCTATTATTGATTCTCCTTAATATTGATTCATCATCTACCATTGATAACTTGATCTTTTATGTAACGCCGCCGCTAGGGCTCGCATCTCACCGGTGACATCTGGAGTAAATAGATTGATCCACCTAGGGGTGATACTATACTTCCATAACCGTACTTTATAGCATCCCAATGTGACTCACCTTATATGAGTATTTTAGTCGCTTACAATTCATGAAATCCTCTTCAAGTCATTAGTCAATCGAAGGCCCAATCGTCATCATTTATCTATCACAATCACACCCTCAATATACTACCAGGGCAGCATTCCATCTCTTCTAAATGCTACTAATCTTAGACTCCTTTGAGTTCGTTCAAGCTACACTGAGCTTTCTATAACTTATAGGAACCATCAGCTCCCTTGTTTTTCTGGGGTTAATTTCGAGGACTTATACATTTCTTGTCACCTCCTCGCTCGCCCTTTCTTATCCTTACTCTTGTCTTCCTAAAACTTGTCGCGTTTACCATACTTTAGCTTGCAACCGATTTCCTTATGCTTTTCTGGGTCATCAAGCGAGATATCGCATTGTCTCTAACTCTTCTTTTACTCTCTAATTAGACCTTTCGGTACTTAGAAACCATAGGCTGGAAGGTATGCCATTGATGACGTTGCTATCATTCCTGGATATTGAATCCCAGCGCTTCTAGTCTTTTACCTGAAGTATGGACCACTCTTATCCTTATATACTTGAGTATTTCGTACGTTGTTCACATTTACCTTACTTACTTTAAAATATTACCTTACATTCTTCTATCTTTCCTTCATAACCTTCCTCCCACATAGGTATAAATCACATCCACCATTTGAAGCTCTATTATAATACTTGCACCTCTGGTGCCTATATAATCCGGTGGGAGTCCATACTAACTCTTTATGAGGCTAGTACTTCTTCTAACTATCTTATCATAGAGCCGTTATAGAATATAGTTGTTGTGCTATCTCTCTTGCACCTCTAATATTAAGAGTGATTATGATATGTTCTCAATCATGATTCCTATAACTTCTGGGTCCAATAACCGGATTCCTGATTTACTTTATTGATGTAACTCTTTCGTTTCCTTTTCCTTTTGATCAGAATTTATGCTTAAGTTATCTTCCGATCTGCGGCTTATGGTGTTACTTTAGCCTTTCATGGACGTTTATGGAATATCCATGATACCATCATCTAACAATTCAATCATTTGTCCATGACCTGAACTTAATTATTTATTTTAACTTACACCGGAGTCTTCTACGGCTGTACGATTGCCAACATATATGCTGCATAGATAATACTCTAAAATCTTGAGTGCATTCATAACGTAACAAACTCTGGATCATTGATCGAATAACTTCTCTCATTCCGTATTAGCTTTCTTTCAACGTAAGCTATTACTTTTCCTGGTTATTCTGCCCCCCTTGTTGCGTTCATACTTAGCTTATCATAGTGACCACATTTGCCAGAGTTTTCATACAACTCATATGATTACGAATATTACTTTTAATTTTACTTCTCATTCTTTAGCCACGGTAGGTTCCACTTTCCTTTGGAGTGCTTACAATGTTGTTGCGAGACTGTTGTTACATAACCATTTCCTCTTTAGGTCGTTGTGCTTAGGTTGAAGCCTTCTTCCTTATTTCCTCAGCTAGTCTTTCGTTGTAGTACTTAGGGAGAACTCTTGACTCTCGTAAAGCTGTGAGCCTATTACAGACCCTTTTGACGTCCTTCCTTTCCTATAATCATTCGTAGTTGCTTACCTTCGTGCCCTTGTGCTTGTAGGGTTGCTTCTGAACTGATATTTTGAGTCTTCCTAGTGGTACTTTATTTTATCCGCGTAACACTCTTACGGTACCTTTAACTACCTTGACTCGTATTTGAATATATCTCAAGTGTTATAATGACATTACTGCGAGGCTGAGTCCTCCATGTTGGGGGTTTACTACATTTATCTTGCATGATCTGCTGAATTGTCTATAACTTCTTGTCTAGTCATGACTAGGCTTTTCCGGAATCAACTACTAACTATTCGTCATCCCATTCTCATATCCATATTCAGCGTAATATTTCTTGGGTTATTTCCTTGTCTTAACTTACCTCATGTACTGGCTCCTTATCTAACAATAACATCACGGGCAGGAACCCTTACTTCCTTTTCTTGTCCTCGTGCTTACATAACGTTCTAGAATCGTAGCATATCTGTTTGCTTTGAATAAGTGCAATCTCATCCCTTTTTCGTTCATTTTTTTTTTTTTGCATTCTTCCTTTACCATTCTGTAATTACTAGAACCGCTTAATTCTGACTTAATGTCACGTTACTCCATATTCCCCCCTTTAGGGGAGTACTAAGATTTAGCACTACGACGATCTACCTATAGGTGTTTTACCTCTTCATCTTTGGCATCTTTTCACATCATCGATGACATTTACTCGTCTTGTGGTTATTCTTCTGTACCAAAGATAACAAAATTCCTTACTTACGAGGGTGACACCTAGTGTAACTGGCACACACATTTCTTTAAAGTTAACCTTGCTCACATTGCTTGCTTTAGGGAAGCGTCTGCCTGAATGACCATTCTTTGAATTTGTCATGAATCTTTTTATGTTGTCCATTCTATTATTGCTGGAATGAAATCTGAAATTTCCATGATGCCGACTATTATCAAATCACCCCGTCCCTAATTAGGTTATCTTATTCACCAATCTGTACTGGTTTCTATTAATCTGGGGTCTAACTTTTTCTTTTGGTAATCGCGTTAGAATTGCAAACTTATTTGTCGAAATGAAGATGTGACTTTATGACCTATTCTTTTGTTGCGTCAAGGTCCGTCACCTCTCTTGTTTTCCTTCACCTGACTATAGACTCTGTAATACTGTCATCTTTTTATCTACCACCGTTTCCATCATTGTATCACATCTTACTCATAATGCTTCCTATCTCTCTTCTTATTTCCATGCTAATATTTATGCTTATCTCTTTCTTTTGAAAACTTTAACAAGACATTCTTTTGCTTTTTTCTCCCATTGCTTCATTAATTGGCTCTTAGGTTTGCTTAATATTTTCGCTCTAATAGGGATGGGAGCCACACTAAGGTAGAATTTATCCCCTTCCAGGCTTTCAGTGCCTATCTTTGTAGCACTCATAACTAGTTGTACTATTTTAGAGTGCACAATCTGGGTGTCTCACAAGGAGATCTATTACCACGTTTGCACTATCCTTCGGAAATATCAACTAACTCTGCCAATCCATCCATATTTTGGGTTACTATATCCCCAGCCGGATCTTGATAACTCGTCCTTCTATTTTAAACTATGTCTGTTAGGTCCCAATAGGGTATAACTGAGATGGGTGTGGCCAATTATACATACCTCTGTTACTGTTGAGGGTAACTCACAATGCTTATATTTTTCTGTCGGAATTGTAATATTGATAATCTTCATTAACTAGGTGCCTTGTACACTTCTTCACCGTGCTTCTTTTACTTCTTGAAACTTGTATTTATCTTCTAAATCTCTCATTGTCTTTCACCATCAAGGTGGTTAGGTATTCTTGCCTCAAGGCTCCTTATCAAAAGGCTTACACCTTTCAGTACGCAAATGATCTACTGAAGACATCACATTTACTTATCATAAGCATGATGCAAAGTCGAGTTCCTCTGACTCGACTCTTCCATAGCCACGTCTTTTACCAACCGTCTTTCTGGATGTAGGTATCGTCTTATTACGAATAAAATAGCAGTTAGGAATTTGAATTCTTACAACTAAGCTCTACCACACGATCTAGAATAAGAAGGAAGAGTGACAGTCCTAAAAGCCCCGTAGCCTCCTGCTTATAAGTGTGGTGCACGACACACCCATAAAAAAGACTCTACTAGACACGGCTTAAAGACTCCCTAGGACAAAACTGCTATAATACCACTTTGTCACGCCCCGAACCTGGGGAGGCGTGGCTGGAACCCGGTGCCGCACTGGCCCGAGCGAACCACTCTACAACTCTTTTTTTTTCATTGCAACTATCATGGGCCAACATGGCCACAACTCTTAATGTACCATTGTAAGTGAGAAAATGTTATATCAATGAACCATTGTTCATAAAACATGAATACATATGGGCCGTCAAGGCCTCTGACTTACTGTACATGATAAACCCGTGTCTACAAAGCCTCTAAGATTATTTGACATAACATGGGACAAGGTACTGGCCTACCCATAAGTTTGTAGAAAACTCTGACACGATGACTTATAGACTCCGCTCCATTCCGAATGAGGTGTAGTCTTACCGATCCTTCGTTGAATGCTAACCTCGTCTACTATGAGGGCTCGTCAAACTGATTGTCTATACCTCCAGGCATGTGCAGCGTCCCCAACAAAAGGACGTCAGTACGAATAATGTACCGAGTATGTAAGGCATGTACTGAAATCTAAAACTAAACTGATAATATAATAGGTGAAAGCAACTGGAAGTCAAAGATAATTTGAAGATATGCTTACCTGCTGATACTGACTCAACTCTCTCAATATAGTAAATAAAATAGATGTCTGGCCCTATAAGGCTCGATATATATATATATATATATAACTGCTCTGCCGTAGTAGGCTCACTCATAGGCGCTCGGCCATACTAGGCTCTGTGTCTCGGCCAACTGGGTTCACTCATAGGCACTCAACCACAGTAGGCTCGGTATATAACTTGCCATATGATCAGAGGTTTCCCAATAGGGGCCTGCCCATCGATTATAGCTTGATGGTAATGAAAATAATGTAATAGTGTATATATAGATTCTCTGCTCTCTTGACTGGAAGAAGACAATACTCAATTGAATATAAAGTCACGATAAGGGAGAATATTGTAACTTATGAGACTATGAAATGTACATAAGATTCAGGAATATGAATTTTTCTATATACGTCGTTATCAAACTCATATAATTACGGGATCATGCCAAAATGAAGGAAGGACTTAGCCTTAACATACCTGAGCAATAGAATTACCATACTAATCTTGTGCCAACATGCTTACAAATCCCAAGATTTCTTCCATCACTCTATTTTAGGTTTCTGGATCGCTACAGTGTTCCAATACTCCCTGTATTACTCGATATCCATATGGATGGGTGGAGAGAGTAACAACTTGTCCGAAAAATGTTGAGATGACAAATTGAATTTACTCGTTACTTGGACATATTTACTGATTTTATTCCACTTTATAATACTACAATGCAGTTGGTTTTCTTGGGAAGCTCTTTATCAATTGTGTGGTACATGAGGCAATAAAAAATTGTTCGCAGATCTTATGACAAGGACCATGATACTTTTTGTCATGTTTTCCTTGTGCTTCCTTGCCTGGTATTTTGGCTCTTGTTATACATGAGAAGTTTACCTTCAAGGAGGTATGGATGCATTTCCTATGTTGATATTATTATGTCACTTGGATGTGCTTAACAACCCAAGAAAGCTATTCGAAATCAAAACTTTTTCATATATAGATAAACCTTAAAAGCTACATAAACCTATATGTATAAGCTGAAAATTGAAGCTTTGGTGTTTTAAATTTTGAATGGTGGCTTAACCATATTCAAAGACCTTTAAGTCTTGCCACCTACCCAAATATAGTAAGAGTCACTATATGGTCTTTATATCAAGACACTTTGGGATGCCACGTTAGTTGATTTATTAAGCTTATCCAATAATTAACTAATTAATTAAGTAATATCCCGCTACCCGGTAATTAATCAATTACTCGCATAATTAAGAATTATCCCAAAATTACTTAGAATACTACTTATTTTTAACGCACTTTATATAACTTACTATTATGTCCATGTGATACCTTGTATGGTACTAGTCTGTAAATACCGGGTATTTTAGCTCGGGTCGTATTTCTTCCCAAAATGTCAAACTTCGACGAAATTTATTTTTCTTGACTTGCTTCCCCTCTCACCTTCACGAATTTACTCATTTTCTTTAATTCCTGTACCATTTATCCTTCATGGAACTTACTTATCACTTGTTATAAATAGCATAACTACGTTAACCCCAAGATAATCTCATCCCTGAGTCTACGTCGATTAACTGAAGACGAAACTTTTAACATATGAAAACGCGAGATGTAACACATAACATCTCATTTCCGATCTTATATCAATTCACTTTTGGCGTACTTCCACGTACAAAAATATGGGGTGTAACAGGTTAAGGCAAGTAGGCTTGCTATCTTAGTCTAACAGGATATTACACATGCTGATAAGATTCAGATAAGAAGGAAAACAGGTTATTACTTAGTGGTAATCAGGTTTTTACAACAATTAGCCCGTGTACTTACTCGTCACCTCACGTACACGGCGCTCATATATCAAAAACAGTATCAATCTTAAGGGGAGTTCCCCCACACAAGGTTAGGCAAGCTACTTATCTTAAACCAAGCTCAAATCAATCTAAAACAATGCTATTATGGAAACTTTGACTCTGAAAGGATCAAATCTAGCCAAAATCAATTACATAACATTAATACATCTACAAGGAACTAATTTAGCTACTGAAATCAAAGCTAAAGCAAGAAATTAGAAATTCGCCCCAAAAAACCTCCACGGGCCCACGTCTCGGAATCGAGTAAAAGTTACCAAATCTGAATACCCATTCACTCACGAGTTCACTCATATAAATATTATTCAATTTCGATGTCTAAATCCCAATCAAAACTCAAAAATTCGGTTTGGGAACTCTTCTCCCATTTTCCCAACTTCCTTACTCAAATTCCTTAATTAAATTAAGAAAATAACAATAGATTAATGAAATATAAACAAAATCGAGTTAGGAATAATTATCCTAGAGCTCTTTCTGAATATCCCTAAAAAATCGCCGATTCCTGAGCTCCCAACTCTAAAAATGAAGAAATGAATGAAACCCTCGATTTAACCCATATTTCTGCTAGTTAAACCGCACTTGTAGTTACTTAACCGCTTCTGCGGCTAGAGCTTCGCACATGTGGAATTTCATTAAATCCCCAGACTCTGCAACTGCGCACATAGACCTGCATCTGCAGATGCACTTCTGCGAAACTTGACTTCCTCCCAAAAATCCGCTTCTGCGATCAGCCTTCCGTAGATGCGTCTCTGCTACTGCGGTTCACGCGTCGCATCTGCGACCCCTGGCCTTCATAACAAAAAATGCACCTGCGAACTCATCCTCGCTTCTGCAGGGCCGCACTTGCGTACTACCGTAGGTGCGAAAACACCAAAACCAACAAACTTCAGATTATGCTCAAGTCTAAATTTTCATCCGTTAAGCACCAGAAACTCACTCGAGGCCCCCGAAACCTCGATCAAACATACCAACAAGTCCTAGAACAACATACGAACTTAGTTGAGCCCTCAAACCACCTCAAACAATGCTAAAATCACGAATCATCTTCCGATTCAAACTAAAAAACATATAATTATCCAAGTTCGACAACCGATGTCGAAACCTATCATACTACGTCTGATATGCCCCAAAATTTTCAAACAAGTCATATTCAACCCTACAGACCTATTCCAACTTCCGGAATCGGAATCCGACGCCGATATAAAAAATTCCACTACCAGCCAAAATCTCCAAAACTTCGACTTTTGCCATCTCAAGCCTAAATGATTTACAAACCTCCAAAACACAATCCAAACATGCCTCTAAGCCCAAAATCACCTAACGGTGCTAACGGAATCGAGGAAACACCATTCCGGAGTCATCTTCACATAGTTCCGACTACGGTCCAAATTCTAAGGCTTAAGCTCCCGTTCTGGGACTAAGTGTCCCAAAACACTCCGAAAACCAAAACAAAACTTCTCGACAAATCACAATAGAAGAAAACAATATGGGGTAAAGCAGTTAATAGGGGATCGGGGATACAACGCTCAAGACGACCGGCCGGGTCATCACATCCTCCCCCTCTTAAACAGTCGTTCGTCCTCGAACGAGTATTAAGACATACTTGAAGTTGTGAAAAGACGAGGATAATGGCTGTGAAAAGATGAGGATAACGGCTGTGCATATCCTGCTCGGTTTCCCAAGTCACCTCCTCGACCGGCTAACCCCTCCACTGAACCTTCACTGAAGCAATGTTCTTTGACCTTAGCTTTCTGACCTGCCTGTCCAAAATAGCCACTGGCTCCTCAACATAAGATAGATCCTTGTCCAACTAGACTGAGTTGAAATCCAATACATAAGTCGGATCACCGTGATACTTCTGGAGCATAGAAACGTGGAATACCAAATGAACTCCTGCTAGGTTGGAAGGTAGAGAAATCTCACAAGCAACCTCCCCAACACGCCGCAATACCTCAAAAAGACCAATGTACTTTGGGCTCAGCTTGCCCTTCTTTCTAAACCTCATAACGCCCTTCATAGGCGATACCCGAAGCAAGACCCGCTGTCCAACCATGAATGCTAAATCGCAAACCTTCCGGTCTGAATAACTCTTCTGTCTAGACTAGGTTGTGCGAAGTATTCTCTGAATCACCCTTCACCTTATCCAGGGCATCCTGGACCAAGTCTCTACCCAATAATCGGACCTCGCCCGGCTCGAACCAACCCATTGGAGACCGACACCGCCTACCATACACAGCCTCATACGGTGACATCCGAATGCTGGACTGATAACTCTTATTGTAGGCAAACTCTAAATGGAAAAAACTAGTCCCATAACCATCACACACGCACGAAACATATCCTCTAGTATCTGAATCGTGCGCTCGGACTGCCCGTACGTCTGAGGGTGAAATGATCTGCTCAACTCCACTCTAGTGCCCAACTCCTGGTGAACGGCTCCCCAGAACCGTGATGTAAACTGTGTTCCTCTATCTGAAATGATGGAAACTGGGACACCATGAAGGCGAGCAATCTCTCGGATGTAATCTCAGCCAACCTCTTTGAAGAGTAAATAGTACCAACTGGAATGAAGTGAACAAACATAATCAACTGATCCATAATCACCCAAATAGCATCAAACTTCCTCGAAGTCCATGGGAGCCCAATTATGAAATCCATGGTGATCCGCTCCCACATCCACTCTGTGATCTCTAACCTTTGAAGCAAGTCACCCAGTCTCTTATGATCACACTTAACCTGCTGACAGTTGAGACACCGTGCCACAAACCCAACTATATACTTCTTCATCCTCCTCCACCAATAGTGTTGTCTCAAATCCTGGTACATCTTCCCGGCACCTGGATGGATGGAATACCACGAGATGTGGGCCTCCTAAAGAATCCATTCTCGAAGCCCATCCACAATGGGCACACATATCCGGTCCTGCATCCTCAACACGCCATCATCGCCAATAGTCACATCTCTAGCATAACCTCACCGAACCCTGTCCTAAAGGACAAGCAGATGGAGGTCATCATACTAACGCTCCCTGGAGGTCATAGAGAGAAGATTGTGAGACCACGCAAGCCAACACTCGACTCGGCTCAGAATATCCAATCTCACAAACTGGCTGCCTAAGGCCTGAACATCCAATGTTAAGGGTCTCTCTACTGCTTGAAGATATGCTAAACTTCCCAAACTCTTCGCCCGGCGACTCAAAGCATCGGCCACCACATTGGCTTCCCCGGGTGGTACACAATGGTGATGTCATAATCCTTAAGTAGCTCAACCCACCTCCACTGACGCAAGTTAAGATCCTTTTGCTTGAACAGGTGCTACAAACTTTGGTGAATGGTGTGGATCTCACAAGGCACGCCATAGAAATAGTGCCGCCAAATCTTCAGGGCGTGAACAATAGCTGCTAACTCAAGATCGTGGACAAGATAGTTCTTCTCATGAACCCTCAACTTTCTGGATGCGTAGGCAATCACCCTACCATCCTGCATCAACATCGCGCCAAGACCAATCCGCGAAGCATCACAATAAATGGTGTAAGACCCCGAACCTGTAGCAATACCAATATTGGGTTTGTAGCCAGAGCTGTCTTGAGCTTCTGAAAACTCTCCTCACACTTCTCTGTCCACCTGAACGGATCACCCTTCTGGGTTAGCCTAGTCATATGTAATGCAATAGATGAGAATCTCTCTACAAAATGACGGTAATACCCCGCCAAACCAAGAAAACTACGGATCTTCGTAGCTGATGATGGTCTGGGCGAACTTTGCACGGTTCCACCTTCTTCGGATCTACTTTGATCCCATCATTGGATACCACATGACCCAAGAATTCCACTGAGTCTAACCAAAACTCACACATAGAAATTTTTGCATAGAACTTCTTTTCCCTCAAAGTCTGAAGCACGGTCCTCAGGTGCCGCTCATGATCCTCCTAAGTCCGGGAGTATACTAGAATGTCATCAATGAATACAATGACGAAGGAGTTAGGATAAGGTCGAAACACATTGTGCATCAAATGCATAAAGGTTGTTGGGGCATTAGTTAGTCTGAAAGACATGACAAGAAACGCATACTGACCATATCGGGTCCTGAAGGTAGTCTTCGGGATATCTGGCTCCCGAATATTCAACTGATGATAGCCTGAACGCAAGTCAATCTTGGAAAATACCCTAGCACCTTGTAACTGATCAAATAAGTCATCAATGCAAGTAGTGGATATTTGTTCTTCACTGTAACTTTGTTAAGCTGGAGATAATCAATACCCATACGCATAGAACCCATCCTTTTTCTTAACCAACAGGACCGGAGCACCCCAAGGTGACACATTGGGCCGAATGAAGCCCTTATCAAGCAACTCTTGCAACTGCTCTTTCAACTCCTTCAACTCAGGATAAGTCATACGGTATGGAGGAATAGTGATGGGTTGAGTGTCCGACAACAAATCAATGTCAAAGTCAATATCTCTGCCGGGCGGCATGCCTGGAAGATCAGCTGGAAACACATATGGGAAATCCCTCACTACTGGAACTAACTCGACAATAGGTGTATACTGACATCTCTCACTTAGATAAATACGCGTCGCACCCCTTCTCAACCATTCGTTGAGCCTTAATAAATGAAATAACTCTACGGGGTGTATACTCTAAGGTACCTCTTCACTCTAATCGCGGTAATCCTGGCATAGCCAGCGTCGCGGTCTTAGCGTGACAATAAAAAATAGCATAATGGGGCGATAACCAGTCCATGCCCAAGATAACATCAAAATCTACCATGCTGAGTAGTAATAAATCGACTTTGGTCTCAAATCACTAAGAGCAATCAAACACGACCGATATACGTGGTCTGCAACAAGAGAATCTCGCATACGAGTAGATACATAAATAGGGGAACTCAGAGAATCCCGAGATACGCCCAAATATGGAGCAAAATAAGAGGACACATATGATTACGTAGATCCTGGGTCAAATAATACCGATGCATCCCTATAACAGGCCGGAAGAGCATATTACCTGGCCTGGCCTCCCCTCTAGGGCAATATTGGCCTCCGCGACCTCCACCTAGAGTTGGTTGAGCAGGTGGGGAGGTACCTGGTGCTGGAAGTGTTACACACCATGTTTTTGTACTTGAAATATTACATCTCGCATTTTCTTACGTTAAAGTTTCAGCTTAAGTTAATCAACGTAAGTTCGGGAATGAGATTATTTTGAGATTATAAGCATTATGCTATTTCAAAATAAGTGATAAGTATATTCGTGAAGGTGAGAAGGTAAGCGAATAAAAAAAAAGAGTTTCGTCGAGGTTTGAGAATTTGGGGTAAAATTCGACCCGAGCTAAAATGTCCCGTATTTATGGACTAGTGTCATACAAGTTACCATATGACCATAATATTAAGGTGTATAAGATGTGTTAAAAGTGAGTAGTATTTTAAGTAATTTAAGATAATTCTTAATTATGTGGCTAATCGAATAATTATTGATTTTTGTGGGAGATTAACTATTAATTATTATGTTAATTGGTTGGGAATTGAGGAGCTAATACGTGGCAGCCCAAAGAGACTATGATAGTGAATCTTAACTCACAAAGAAAGGTGGCATAATTAAAATGACTATGTGGCTTAGTCATACAAAGAGTGGGGCCCACCCTCTTTAATACAGACTTCAACATAAATCCTTAAAATACATATGTTACATTTTGAAGAGATTGGCAATTCTATATGGATTGAAGGCAAACGGATGAAGCTTCAATACGCATTTCCAATTCGAAGAGATTTTCAACGAAAGTTATTTGTGTAATAGCAACGGAATTTTGCGATTCTAAGAGAGCACGGTACAATATTTCTCAAGAATATCATACGAATTTTCTCCTATTTCGATCCGTCGTTACATGTTTTGTCGAAATCAACGTATGTTGGAGGAATTTTCAAGAGAATCGGTTCATGTATGTTAAGGCTATCCTTTATTTTTTTGGGGCATGATCCATACAATACAAATGAAACGAGCAAATACACAACTTCCATAAATGACTTTATTCATAGAAATATTAGAGGTTCCTATGTTCTTGATTCCCTATATGTCTTATTATTCTATCGTTTCTTCATGGGTATCAGAAAAATACGTAAGTTGAAAAACGTTTACTTCATGATATTACGCAAAGGCATAATGGACTTATGACATTCCAAGAGATTTTATTGACATGCTTCTCATGCATTGCATTCATGTACATTAACCCATGATCAGATGGAGTTATATACGCATATATATATATATATATATATATGCGTATATAACTCCATCTGATCATGGGTTAATGTACATGAATGCAATGCATGAGAAGCATGTCAATAAAATCTCTTGGAATGTCATAAGTCCATTATGCCTTTGCGTAATATCATGANATATATATATATATATATATATATATATATATATATATATATATATATATATATATATATATATATATATATATATATAGGATATGGGAAAATGTTACGGCGGTATATATGCACCACCACCTAATCAGCTGGTATACGTTGATGATTTGCCCACAGTGGTCGAATGATATGATGGGATGCCCTAAGAGGCTTGATGATGTTATGAACGCATATACCCATGCATGGTATGACATTTATACACATATGCATAACATTATAAATATTAAGTGATTCATAGAGTTATTCAAACTTACATGTTGAGTCTTTTACGCCATGTTTCTCTCATGTCTATTGTTTACTGATTTTCATACCTTACATACTCGGTACATCCTTTGTACTCACGTCCCTTTTGCCTGGGGACGCTGTGTTTCATGCCCGTGGGTCCAAATAGATAGGTTAAGAGTCCTACAAGTACGCTATCAACTCAGCGAAAGGTGTTGGTGCACTCCGGAGTTGCTTATGTGGTCAGTATGATTAGGACACGTATTGATTAGTAAGGCGGGGCCTTGTCCTGACCTTTATGACATTTATGTAATATTAGAGGCTTGTAGACATATTTTGTGCACGTAACAGATTGTAAGGCCTTGTTGGCCTATGTTCAATGTACGAGTGATCATTTTGATCTTATAGGCCAGTATGTCATGTGTATACGTTTGTATTCCCTCATGCTTTACTTCGGTTCATTTATCTATGATAGAATGACACGAAAGATACATTATGTTGGTACTCGGTTGAGTAAGATATCGGGTGCCCGTCGTGGTCCATCAGTTTGGGTCGTGACAGGAAGCATGGCCGGAGGACCCGGTGGAGAACATGGTGGCTGAGAAGTCAGTGGAAGTGCACTCCTCCTATGTCTGGGGAATTAGCTCACCATATGGCGAGTATCTCCGCACTCAAAACAACCCCTCGGAGGGCGTGGCTGTTGTGGCTGACTCGGGCCAGGTCTGCTAGACTGGCTGCTAATAGCACCCCAAGCACGAGACATACTAGATATAGATAGTGTATAATAAGGCTCCTAAGGCCTAGAAGGGGCTGGAACACCATTGGCTGCTGGAAGAGCTGAATGAACGGTTCGACTCACATAACCCCTACCATGGCGAGTTGTTGGGGCACGAGCTCGAGAATAATAACCAGTCACTTGAGACCTCTTAGACTCTCTCTCCTCTCTGTATCGGTTCAACATCCCTCTAATCTACTATAGATACTCACAACCTGCTGATAAGAGATGTCCATCTCCAACTCCCTGGCCATATTGAATCTGATGCTAGGGTGGAGCCCCTCAATAAAGCGACGGGCTCGCTCCTGAATTGTGGAGACCAAGGCTGGTGCATGTCGGGAAACTCACTAAAATTGACTGCATACTCCGACACTGTCATAAAACCCTAGCGTAGCTGCTTAAACTCTGCGCGCCAAGCATCCTTGAGGCTCTAAGGGACATACTCACGCAAAAAGATATATGAGAACTGTCACTCTTTCTTCTTACTCTAGATCGTGTGGTAGATCACAGTTGTAAGAACTCACTTTCCTAAACTCTATCTTATTCATAACACGACGATCCTTACATCTAGAAACATGGTTGGTAAGGGGCTGAATGCGGCTGCGGAAGAGTTGAGTCAGAGGAACTCGATTTTTCATTATGCTTATGATGAGTAAATGTAAGGTCTTCAGTAGATCATGTGTGTGCTAAGACGTGTAAGACTTTTGATAAGTAGCCTTAAGGCAAGAATATCTATCCACCCCTATGGAGAAAGGCAATGGGAGATTTAGAAGATAGATACAAGTTTTAACAAGTAAAAGAAGCATATGGTACAGACGTGTACGAGGTACTCAGCTAGTGAAGATTATCATTACTTACCACTCATGAAGGGAAATATAAGCATTTTAATTTATCTTCAACAGTAACAGAGGTATGTATAATTGGCCACACCCATCTCAGTTATTCCCTACGGGGGCTAACAAGTGTAGTTTAAGAGAAGGACGGGACATCAGGAATCCAACTAGGGGTTGAAGTAACCCAAAATGTTGGATGGATTGTTTGCGTTAGTTGATGTTTTCTAATGATATTGCAAATGTGGTAATAGATCTCCTTGTGAGACACCCAGATGGTGCACTCGAAAATAATACATCTGGATATGAGTATTACAAAGATAGGCACTAGAAGCCTAGAAGGGATAAATATTATCTTAGTGTGGATCTCGTCCTTAGTAGAGAGAGAATGTTAGGCAACCCAAAGGGCCAGTGGATGGAGAAAGGGGAGCTAAAGGCAAAAGAATGTCTTGTTGAAGTTTTCATATAATGTGATAGACAGAAATGTTAGCAAGTAAATAAGAAGGGAGTTAAGGAAGCATTATTAGTAAGATGTGACACATGGATGACAACGGTAGATCAAACAGTTGACAGTATTACAGAGCCTATAGTCAAGTAAAGGAAAATACGAGAGGTGACAGGCCTTGAGGCAAAAAAAGAGTGTAGGTCATAAAGTCATATCCTCATTTTGAGAAATAAGTTCGTGACTCTAACGTGATTACCAGAAGGAAAAGTTAGACCCCCAGCGTAATAGAAATCAGTATGGATTGCTGATGTGATGATCCAAAGGATCATTTTATGAATTAAGACCCAATTCTAGGCTTATTATCCATAAAAGACTAATTTTAATCACCTCGATTTGCGTGTGCAGTCCAGGCATGAAACCGGAAAGATTTTATGTGAAAATATGAGAAATAGTAATTTCTAGAGTTAAAATTTGGTTTTAGTTGACTTTGGTCAATATTTTTAGTAAATGGATCGGATCTGTGTTCCGGTGGTCTAGGAAGGTCCGCAGTAAAATATGAGACTTGAGTGTATGCCCGGAATTGAATTCCGAGGTCCCTAGCCTTAGAAAATAATTTTTGAAGAAAATTATTTTGCTAGTTATTACAAGAAATAAAGAAATGAAATAATATGAGAAATTGTTGGTATCGGGCCTGTATTTTGGTTTCGGAGCCCGGAACAAGTTGTTTATTATATTTAAGTCCTATCTGTGAAATTTTATGAGAATCGGAGTTCATTTGACGTGATTTGGACGTTAGGTTGAAAAGCTAGAAATTTGAGTGTTCTTGAGGAAATCTTGAGTTTTGAGGTTAAATTTGTAGTTTTTGATGTTTTTTTATGATTTGATCGAACGATCAAGTCCGTATGATATTTTTAGACTTCCGTGCATGTTTGGATTGGAGCTCCGAGGGCTCAGGTGAGTTTCGGGTATGGTACGGAGTGTTTAGACTTAGAAAATTTCATCACATCAAAATCTGGTGTTGGCGGGCCTCTGATCTCGCATTTGCGATATCAGGCTTCGCATTTGCGAAGTCTTGGGCCAGCCCCAGATCTCTCAAATGCGATATTTCTGGTCGCAAATGTGAGTTCACCATATGTCGCAAATGCGACATTTTTATCGCATTTGCGATAAACGCCCAAAGTCGAAGGGTTCGCAAATGCGAGACCTGCAACCAATTAAATCAGGTTTTAGACGGGTTTTTCACTTCTTTTTCAATTTTCTCAAACCCTAAACCACCATAGGCGATTTTCCAAAGACTCAAACTTCTCCAAATCATTGGTAAGTGATCTCTAACTAATTCCTTTCATTCCTTAACAACTTTTAAAAAGATTTCAACCAAAATCTAGTTTTCATTGTAACAATTTGGGGTTTTTGGGTTGAACTTAGGAATTTCAAATTTTGGGGATTTAGACCTCGAATTGAGGTCGAATTCTAAAACCAATTGTATATCCGGGTTCAGAGAGATTGGATAAACGGGTTTTGGTACGAACCTCAAGTTTATACCAAGCGGTTCCGGGGTTGATTTTTTTATTTTGAGAAGAACACATAGGAAAACCATAATTTTTCATTAAAGTTGATTCCTTTAGGCAATAATGGATGGTATTGAATTAATTGTGATTAGATTCGAGCGGGTTAGAGGCAAATTCAAAAGGGAAAAGTTGTGCTAGAGCAGTGAATTGCTTGTGAATACGAGGTAAGTGTTTGGTTTAACCTTGACTTGAGGGAATAGGAATCCCCAACTTAATTGCTATGTGAGTTTGCATGTGTGTGGTGTATAGGTGAAGTGACGAGTATCTATGCACCACCAAATTATTTGTTGAACATGATCCCTTACCCCGTTTCATATTTATTTGATTCATGGCTTAACTGTTTCTGCTTATTGATGTCTCCATGACTACTTGGTTTCGCTAACCTGTTGTTTTAAATATTGTTTCAAGTATTATGGAAGTGTTGGTTGTTCCCTTGGATTCATTCTGATACCTAATATGGATGAGCTAGTTGACAGTATTTTATTATATATATATATATATATATATATATATATATATATATATATTCCGGTTGGTTTCATTATGAAATGTTAATTAATGAAGTTAAGAGTTGTATAGCTTTCTGTTTACAATTGTTGAGACAAAATATTGTGAAAGGATTTGACCTGAATTGTGAATATTTTCATAAATAAAGTGATATGATATGTCTTGTTGGAGCGGGTTGCATGCCGCAACAAGGAGTGATAAGGGTAGACAGGTAGGATCGGGTTGCACGTCAAAATAGGAGCAATAAGGGTGATATATATAAGAAGGAGAAATAAGGGTGGACATGTGGGAGCGGGTTGCATGCCGCAACAAGGAGCGATAAGGGAGGACACTTATGTTTTAGTGATTTTCAAACACAAAGATTTGAAAACTTACTGCTCTACTTCACTTTTTTTTCATATTTTGCACTTACTTTTATTTTAAAGTTAAAGTTTGGAAATTTGGAAACTTGTGTGAGATTTGGTTATAGATGAGACCGGGAAAAGGTGGCTGAGTTATTTTATTTGTTGCTACAGTTTATTGTTTTGTTTATTTTTAGAATTTCATGTTTGCTTTATTATATATTGTTCACAGGTTATATTGTAAATGCCCCGCTGTAGCCTCGTCACTACTTCGTCGAGGTTAGGCTCGGCATTTACTCAGTACATGGGGTCAGTTGTACTAATACTACACTCTGCACGTTTTGTGCAGATCCAGGTACCGGCCAGAGTTAGGATATTTTAGTAGTTGTCACCATTCTCTCAGAGACACGAGGTAGATCTGATGGCGTCCGCAGATTCCTGGAGTCTTCTCTTTACGTTATAGGCACTGTTTTATTTCCTTTAAAACATATACATATTTCTTTCAGCCTTTTATTTGTAGCATTTTTAGCAGTTCGTGAATTATGACACCAGACCCTGGGGTAGTCTTATAGATATATATTTAGTGCGTGGTTCAGCTTAACTATTTGGTTATTATTATTATTTATGAAGTTATTTATTGGAACGTATTAGATTCAGTTTATATTTTTAAATTGTTCTGTGATTATTAAGTAACCTTTATTAGAAAATAATTAAATAAGTTCTAATATTGTCTTGCCTAGAAAGTGTGGTGTTGACGCCATCACGATCACTAGGGTTGGGAATTTGGGTCGTGACAAGTTGGTATCAGAGCACTAGGTTGCTTAGGTCTCATAATTCACGAACAAGCTTAATAGAGTCTAAGAGAACGGTACGGAGATGTCTGTACTTATCTCTCAGAGTCTATCAAGTTAGGAACAAACTCCATTTTTTTTTCTATTCTATCGTGCGACTCTTGTTATCTCAAATACTAATTGGACTCTTCTATCCAGTCATCCAGCAGCGGCAGCAGCTCCTACTAGGGGCAGAGGTCGAGGCCATGTTAGAGGCTGAGGCAGGGGCAGGACACAGCCCATTGCTCAGACAGCATCCCCATCTGTGGAGCCCCAAATTGAGATTAATGAGGGGTTCCAGCGGGACCATCTCAGGTCCCAGAGGGGTTTATTGCCACCCCAGTGCTTCAGGACGCTTTGGTCCGGTATGGAGAGTGTAGCCTAGACTGGCACATTCCCCGTGGCAGCGCTCGCATCTCAGGCTGGAGGATGGATTCAGACTCCTGTTACTCACACTCCTGATCAGACCACTCCTAAGGTTCAGCCCAGTAGCTAATTCTGTTTGGGTAATTCAGCCAGTTACTGCAGCGCCACCTGTTGGAGGGACAGACATGTCCACCAATGCTTTGTGGAGATTGGACAGGTTCATTAAGTTATTTCCTGTTCATTTAAGTGGGGCTACTTCAGAGGACCCTCAAGAATATCTGGATAGTTGTCATGAGTATCTACGAAATATGGGTATTTTGGAGACAAATAGGGTCGACTTCGCTGCTTTACAGATGATTGGTTCCGCCAAGAAATGGTGGAGAGATTACTTGTTGACTAGACCAGTTGGATCACCTGCTTTGACTTGGGATCCGTTTTCGCATCTCTTTTTGGAGAATTTTTTTCTCGTTACTACTCGGGAGGAGAAGCGTCGTCAGTTTAAGCGACTTTAGCAGGGTAGCATGACTGTGACCCAATATGAACGCTTTATGGATTTGGCTAGGCATGCAATTATTTTTTTTCCCACAGAGGGAGAGAGAGTCAGGCGATTTATTGAGGGCCTTGCTCAGCCCATCGGGTTGCAGATGTCCAAGGAAATAGAGACTGAGATATATTTTCAGGATGCGGCTAATGTGGCCAGGAGGGTTGAGATAGTTCTTGGGATGGGAGGTCAGGGGTCAAACAAAAGACCTTGCCATTCCGGTGGATTCAGTGATGCCTCATCTGGAAGTGGGGTTTCATTTAGTAGAGGCCAATCTTCCAGGCCGTTCCATTCAGCACTTCAGGCCTCACATGGTACTTCAGGCGATCGTGGTTCTTATATGCCTCCTTCTGCTCAGCCAATCTATAGTGCTCCCTCAACTCCTATTAGAGCACCTCATCTGAAGAGTTATTATCGAGGTCAGCCGGTTCGTCAGGGTCAAGCTTCATATCAGGAGAGATGCTTTGAGTGTGGTGAATATGGGCATATTCGGTGAGCTTGTCCGAAATATTCAGGTAATCAACTTCAGTATCAGCGTTCTCGTGCTATAGTTCTAGTACCAGCTCTAGCACCACTTTCCCAGCCAGCCAGAGGTAGGGGTCAAGTAGCGAGAGGTAGGGGACAGATTGTTAGAGGTAGAGGTCAGGCCGGTAGGGGTGGAGGTCCGCCCATCATAGGTCCTCCAAGAGACATAGTTCAGGGTGGTAGAGCCCAGCCCCGATTATATGCATTCCCAGCTAGACCTGAGGCGGAGTCCTCCGATGCTGTTATTACATGTATCATTGCAGTTTGCAATAGAAATGCCTCAGTTTTGTTTGATCTGGGGTCTACTTATTCTTATGTGTCATCATATTTTGCCTCGTATTTGGTTGTGCCCCATGATTCCTTGAGTGTTACTGTTTATGTGTCTACACCGGTGGGGATGCTATTATGGTAGATTTTCTTGATAAGAGTTTTATTAGACCTAATGTCTCTCCTTGGGGTGCATCGGTTTTGTTTGTGAAGAAAAATGATGGATTGATGAGGATGTGTATAGACTACCGGCAGTTGAATAAAGTCACCATCAAGAATAAATATCCATTGCCGAGAATAGATGATTTATTTGATCAGCTTCAAGGTTCCAGTGTGTTTTCGAAAATTGATTTGAGATCTGGTTACCATCAGTTGAAGATTAGGACGTTTGATGCTCCTAAGATAGCCTTTCGGATGAGGTATGGGCACTATGAATTTCTGGTGATGTCTTTTGGGTTGACTAATGTTCTAGCAGCCTTTATGAACTAGATGAATCGAGTTTTCAAGCCTCATCTGGATTCTTTTGTAATTCTGTTCATTGATGATATTTTGATATACTACCGCAGCCGAGAGGAGCATGAATAGCACCTCCGTATAGCGCTCCAAACTTTGAGGCATAATCAGTTGTATGCAAAGTTTTCAAAATGTGAATTCTGGTTGGATGCAGTAGCATTTTTGGGTCATATCGTATCAGCAGAGGGTATCCAGGTAGATCCTTAGAAGATAGAGGCAGTCAAGAGCTGGCCTAGACCCACTACAGTCATGGAAATCAGAAGCTTCTTGAGTTTGGCAGGCTACTACTGTCATTTTGTGGAGGGGTTTTCATCTATATCAGCCCGAATGACTAAATTAACTCAGAAAGGTGCCCCATTTAAATGGTCAGATGAGTGCGAGGCGAGCTTTCAGAAGCTCAAGACATCCATGACTTTAGCACAGGTGTTGGTGTTACCATCAGGTTCAGGTTTAGGTTCCTTCACGTTTATTGTGATGCTTCTCGAGTTGGACTTGGAGCAGTATTGATGCAGGACGGTAGGGTGATTGCATATGCATCTCGACAGTTGAAAGTTCATGAGAAGAATTATCATATTCATGACTTAGAATTGGCAGCTATTGTTCATGCACTAAAGATTTGGAGGCACTATCTTTATGGTGTGTAGTGTAAGGTTTTCATGGATCATCGCAGTCTTCAGTACTTGTTCAAGCAAAAGGATCTTAATTTGAGACAGAGGAGATGGTTAGAATTATTGAAGGATTATGATGTCACTATATTATATCATCCAGGGAAGGCCAATGTTGTGGACGATGCGTTGAGTAAAAAGTCAGTGAGTATGGGCAGCCTTGCATTTATTCCAGTCTGTGAGAGACTGTTGGCTTCAGACATTCAGACTTTGGCTAATCAGTTTGTGAGGTTGGATATTTTTCCCAACAGTGTTCTAGCTTGTACAGTCACTCGGTCTTCTTTATTTGAGCGTATCAGAGATCGGAAGGATGATGACCCGCATTTGATTGTCCTAAGGGACACAGTTCGGCACGGTGGTGCCAAGAAGGTTACAATTGGAGATGACGGTGTTTTAAGGATGCAAGGTCGTATATGTGTGCCTAATGTTGATGGGCTTCGTGATTTGATCCTTTAGGAGGCTCAAAGTTCTAAGTATTCTATTCACCCAGGTGCAGCCAAAATGTGCCAAGACTTGCGACATCATTATTGGTGGAGAAGGATGAAAAAGGACATTGTTGCTTATGTGGCTTGTTGTTTAAATTGCCAACCGGTGAAATATGAGCATCATAGACTCGGTGGGTTGCTTCAGTAGATAGATATTCCTGAGTGGAAGTTGGAGCATGTCACTATGGACTTCGTTGTTGGACTCTCATGGACTCCGAGGAAATTCGACGCAGTTTGGGTTATTGTGGATAGGCTGACGAAATCAGCACATTTCATTCCAGTGGCAAGTACTTATACTTCAGAGCGATTGGCAGAGATATATATTCGAGAGATTGTTCGCCATCACGGTGTGCCCGTGTCTATCATTTCTGATCAAGGTACGCAGTTTACCTCGCACTTTTGGAGGGCAGTTCATCGTGAGTTGGGTACCCAAGTTGAGTTGAGCACAACATTTCATCCTCAGACGGACGGGCAGTCTGAGCATACTATTCAGATTTTAGAGGATATGCTCTGCGCTTGTGTTATTGACTTTGGAGGTTCTTGGGATCAATTTTTCCGTTAGCGAAGTTTGCCTATAATAATAGCTGCCAGTCGAGCATTCAGATGGCTCCTTATGAGGCATTATATTGTAGACGGTGTAGATCGCCAGTTGGATGGTTTGAGCCTGGAGAGGCTCGGTTATTGGGTACAGACTTAGTTCAAGAGGCCTTAGATAAGGTCAAGATTATTTAGGATTGGCTTCGTGCAGCTCAGTCTAGGAAAACGAGTTATACCGATCGTAAGTTCGAGATGTGGCACTCATGGTGGGAGAGAGAGTATTGCTTCGGGTATCACCCATGAAGAGTGTTATGAGATTTGGGAAGAATGGTAAGTTGAGACCAAGGTACATTGGGCCATTTGAGATTCTTGATAGAGAGGGGGAGGTAGCTTATAGACCTGTGTTTCCTCCAGGGTTATCCTCAGTTCATCTGGTATTCCATGTGTCTATGCTCCGGAAATATCATGGTGACCCTTCCCACGTGTTAGATTGGAGTTCTGTCCAATTGGACAAGGATTTAACTTATGAGGAAGAGCCGGTGGCCATTTTAGACCAGCAAGTTCGTCAATTGAGGCCAAAACGTTATCCTTCAGTTCGAGTGCAGTGGAAGGGTCAACCCGTTGAGGCAGCTACTTGAGAGTCCGAGTCGGACATGCAGAGTTGATATCCACACTTGTTTGCCAATTCAGGTAATTTTCTATGTCCGTTCGAAGACGAACGTTTATTTTAGAGGTGGAGATTGTGATGACCCAAAGGTTAATCTTACTAATTAAGACCCAATTTTAGTCTTATTAGCCATAAAAAGACTAATTTTAATCACCTCGATTTGTGTGTGCAGTCCAGGCGTGAAACCGGAAAGGTTTTATGTGAAAATATGAGAAATAGTAATTTCTAGAGTTAAAATTTGGTTTTAGTTAACTTTGGTCAACCTTTTTGGTAAACGGACCCGGATATGTGTTCTGACGATCCTGGGAGGTCCGTAGTAAAATATGAGACTCGAGCGTATGCCCGGAATTAAATTCCGAGGTCCCTAGCCTTAGAAAACCTTTTTTGAAGAAAATTGTTTTGCTGGTTATTACAAGAAATAAAGAAATGAAATAATATGAGAAATTGATGGTATCAGGCCCGTATTTTGGTTTCGGATCCTGGAACAAGTTTATTATGATATTTAAGACCTATCTATGAAATTTGATAAGAATCAGAGTTGATTTGACGTGATTTGGACGTCCGGTTGAAAAGCTAGAAATTTGAGTGTTCTTGAGGAAATCTTGAGTTTTGAGGTAAAATTTATAGTTGTTGATGTTATTTTGATGATTTGATCGCATGATCAAGTCCTTATGATATTTTTAGACTTCCGTGCATGTTTGTATTGGAGCTCCGAGGGCTCGGGTGAGTTTCGGGTAGGCTACGGAGTGTTTATACATAGAAAATTTCATCACAACAAAATCTAGTATTGGCGGGCCTCTGATCTCGCATTTGCGAGGTCAGGCTTCGCATTTGCGAAGTCCTGGGCCAGCCCCAGATCTCTCAAATGCGAGATTTCTGGTCCCAAATGCGAGGTCACCATATGTCGCAAATGCGACATTTTTATCGCATTTGCGATAAACACCCAAAATCGAAAGGTTCGCAAATGCGAGACCCACAACTAGTTAAATCAGGTTTTAGACGGGGTTTTCACTTCTTTTTCAATTCTCTCAAACACTAAACCTCCATAGGCGACATTCCAAAGACCCAAACTTCTCTAAATCATTGGTAAGTGATCTCTAACTAATTTCTTTCATTCCTTAACAACTTTTAACAAGATTTCAACAAAAAATCTAGAGTTTTCATGGTAAAAAATTGGGGGTTTTGGGTAGAACTTAGCAATTTCAAAATTTGGGGATTTAGACCTCGAATTGAGATCTGATTCCAAAACCAATTGCATATCCGGGCTCGGGGGAGATTGGGTAAACGGGTTTTGGTCTGAACCTCGAGTTTAGACCAAGCGGGCTCGGGGTCGATTTTTTGTATTTTGATAAAACAAATATGAAAACCATAGTTTTTCATTAAAGTTGATTCCATTAGACAATAATTGATGGTATTGAACCAATTTTGATTAGATTCGAGCGGGTTAGAGGCAAAATCAAAAGGAAAAAGATGTGCTAGAGTAGTGAATTGCTTGTGAATTCGAGATAAGTGTTTGGTTTAACCTTGACTTGAGGGAATAGGAATCCTCAACTTAATTTCTATGCTAATTTGCATGTGTATGGTGTATAGGTGAGGTGACGAGTATCTATGCACCACCAAATTATTTGTTCAACAAGATCCCTTCCCCCGTTTCCAATTTATTTGATTCATTGCTTAATTGTTTATGCTCATTGATGTCTCCATGACTACTTGGTTTCGTTAACTTGTTGTTAAATATTGTTTCAAGTATTTTGGAAGTGTTGTTGTTCCCTTGGATTCATTGTGATACCTAATAAGGATGAGCTGGTTGACAGTATTTAATTTTATATATATATATATATATATATATATATATATATATATATATATATATTCCGGTTTGGTTTCTTTGTGAAACGATAATTGATGAAGTTATGAGTTGTATATCTTTATGTTTACAATTTTGAGACAAAAATATTGTGAAAGGCTTTGACCTGAATTTTGTGAAAATTTTCATAAATAAAGTGATATGATATGTCTGGTGGGAGCGAGTTGCACGCCGCAACAAGGAGTTATAAGGGTGGACAGGTTGGATCGGGTTGCACGCTGCAATAGGAGCAATAAAGGTGATATATATAGGTAGCAGCAATAAGGGTGGACAGGTGGGAGTGGGTTGCACGCCGCAACAAGGAGTTATAAGGGTGGACAGGTGGGAGTGGGTTGCACGCCGCAACAAGGAGCGATAAGGGAGGACACTTATGTTTTACTGCTTTTCAAAAACAAAGATTTGAAAATTTACTGTTCTACTTCATTATGTTTTTTCATATTTTGCACTTACTTTTATTTTGAAGTCAAAATTTTGAAATTTCGAAACTTGTGTGAGAATTGTTTATAGATGAGACCTGGAAAAGGTGGTTGAGTTATTTTATTTGTTGCTACATTTTATCGTTTTGTTTATTTTTAGAATTTCCTGCTTGCTTTATTATATATTGTTCACATGTTATATTGTAAATTCCCCATCGTAGCCACATCACTACTTCGTCGAGGTTAGGCTCGGCACTTACTCAGTACATGGGGTCGGTTGTACTGATACTACACTCTGCACTTTTTGTGGAGATCCAAGTACTGGCCAGAGTTAGGATATTTTAGTAGCTGTCATCATTCACTCGATGACACGAGGTAGATCTCTTGGCGTCCGCATATTCTTGGAGTCTTCTCTTTACGTTATAGAATTTGTTTTATTTCCTTCAAAACAGATACATATTTCTTTAAGCCTATTATTTGTAGCATTTTTAGTAGTTCGTGAATTGTGACACTAGACACTGGGATACTCTTATATATATATATATATATATTTTTTTTATTATTATTATTATTATGAAGTTATTTATTGAAACGTATTAGATTCAGTTTATATTTTTAAATTGTCCTGTTATTATTAAGTAAACTTTATTAGAAAATAATTAAATAAGCTCTAACATTGGCTTGCCTAGCAAGTGTGGTGTTAGGCGTCATCACGATCCCTAGGGTTGGGAATTTGGGTCGTGACAGCTGAACAAGATAAACTAAGCATGAATTAGGGACTGAGTGATTTGATAATAGTCGGCATCATGAGGATTTCCGATTGCGTTCCGACAATAATAGAATGGATGACAGAAGAATAACCTTTAAAGGTCATTCAGGAAGACGCTTCCCTATAGCAAGCAATGTGAGCAAAGTTAAGCTTAAGGGACTATGTGTGCCACTTACACTAAGTGTCACACTCATGAGTAAGGAAATTTGTTATCCTTGGTATAGAAGAATTACCGCAAGGCGAGTAAGGGTCATCGATGATGTGAGAAGATGCCAAAGATGAAAAGGTAAAACATCTATAGGTAGATTGTCATAGCGTTAAATATTAGTACTCCCCTAAAGGGGTAATATGTAGTAGTGTGGCATTAAGTCAGAATTAAGTGGTACTAGTAACCATGGAATGGTAAAGGAAAAATGCGATAAAATGAAAAAGGGATGAGATTGCACTTATTCAAAGCCTATAGATATGCTACTATTCCAGAACATTATGCAAACACGACGTCAAGGAGAGGAAGTAAGAGTTCCTGCTCGATATGTTATTTGATAAATAAGGAGCGAGTGTGAGAGGTAAGTTAAGACAAAGGAAATGACCCAAGAGAGATTACGCGAAATACAGATATGAGAATGGTACAACGAGTAGTTAGTAGTTGATTCAGGAAGAGCCTAGTTATGGCTAGATAAGAGGATACAGACAAATCAATAGATCGTGCAAGACAAATAGAGTGGACCCCAACATGGGGAATTCAGTCTCGCAGATATGACATTGTGACCCTTGAGATATATTGAGATAGGAGTTGGGGTAGTTAAAGGTACCGTATGAATGTTACAGGAATAAAAGAGAGTGCCACTGGGAAGACAGTCAAAACTTCAGTTCAAAAATCAATTGTACGAGCACATAAGTGTGGAGGTAAGTAACTAAGGACGATTATAGGTGAGTACGAACATCAAAAATTATGTCGGGTAAGCGATATAACAATATTGTAACTTTACAAGAGCCAGAAGGTCTCCCTAAGTACTACAATGAAATACTAGTTGAAGAGGTAAGAAAGAAGGATTCAACCTAAGATCAGTGACCTAAAGAGGGAATGGTCATATAACAACAATCTCATTACAACATTGTATGAACTACCATGGCTAATGAATGGGAAGTAAAATCAGAAGTGATATTCAAGATCATATGAGTTGTATGGAATTCCAATATGCGTGGGCACCAAGATAAGCTAAGTATGCACGCAACAAGGAGGCTGGAAGACCAGAAAAAGTAATAGCTTACGTTAAAAGAAAGCTGAGAAGGAATGGAAGGAATTCGATCAATGATCCAGAGTTAGTTACGTTATGAATGCACTCAAGATTTCGGAGTATTATCCATGCATCATATATGTTGACAATCATAAGACTCTGGTATAAGTTAAAAGAAAGAATTGAGCACAGGGCATACATAAAGGATTGAATTGTTAGAAGATTGTGTCATGGATGTTCCATAGCGCCCATTGAAAAGCCAAAGTAATAACTAATACCACGAGCCGCAGATCGGAAGATAGCTTAAGCCTACATGAAGGCTGATTAGAAGGAAGGGGAAACTAAGGAGTTACATCAATGAAGTAAATCAGGAGTCTAATTATTGGACCCAGAAAATTATAGAAATCATGATTGAGAACATTGCATGATCATCCTTAATATTAGAGGCACAAGAGAGATAGTACAAAAAAACCATCATATTCTATAACGGCCCTACGATAGATCTAGTTAGAAGAGTACCATCCTCATAAAAAAAATTAGTATGGAGCTACCACCAGATTGTGTATGCACCAGAGGTGCAAGTATTATAAGAGAGTTTCAAGTTGTAGATGTGAATTATACCTATGTAGAAGGGGGTTATGAAAGAGATAGAAGATATGATGTGACACTTTAAGATGGGTAAGGTAAAGGTGGACAACATACGAGATACTCAAATGTAGAAGGTTGTGAATAGTTCTCACTTAGGATAGAAGGCTAGAAGTGTGAGGATTCAATATCCAGGAATGATAGCGGCGTCATTAGTGGCATGACTTCCACCCCATGGTTTCTAGGTATTGAGAAGCCTGATTAAGAGAGTAAAGAAGAGTTATAGACGACGTGACGTCTCACTTGATGTTCCAGAATAACATAAGGAAATCTATGGTGAAAGCAAGTTGAAGGATGGTTGTGAATAGTATAAATAGATACGTATATGTCGCAAGCTAAAGTATAGTAAAGCGACAAGGTTTTATGACAAGAGTAAGGATGAGAAAGGGCGAGTGAGAAGGTGACGAGAATGTATAAGTCCTCGGGATTAAGCCCATGAAAACAAGAGAGCTAATGGTTTCTCTAAGTTATAGAAAGTTCAGTATAGCCTAGGTGGATCAATTCTATTACTCCATATGTCCCCGATGAGACGTGAGCCCTAGTGGCAGTGTTACATAAGAGATCAAGTTATCAGTTGTAGATGATAGATCAACATTAAGGTGAATCAAAAATGGATAGACAAAAGTCAGAAAGTATGCGGTAAGATTAGGCCGTCATTCTTAAGATGAACGTATGAGGAAGCATTAAAGGACATAGATTTATACGTATGGGATAAGCAACGATCGTAACCTGGAGTTTGGTAGCAGACCTCAATAACGATAAATTGAGGTAAGAGTTATGGTATATTATGACCTACTTAGATGCACTAAAGTCATGTGGATAGATAACCGGGACTATGAAATAAGATATAGCAATATTTGTAAGTTTGACAAAGTATCGAGCGAAGAACTTCGGTATACCTATAGATGCCCAGAGGGACATCCTGTCAAGCTCTGTATATGTTTGCAAAGTAAGGCCTAGAGCTTGGCTAAAAGATGGTGAAAATAGGAGAGAAGAATCGCATAGGTGCACTTAGTAAGTCAAAGTCGTACAAGCTGCATGATAAAAGATAGCAATAGTTACAAGATTAGAAGGATTCCAACCACGAGTCGTGGTGTGAGAAAGAGGCCTAAAGAGGGGAATGCCTTGGCCTTTGGATTTATTCACAGAACTGTTGCCTAGATGGCAAGAAGAGTACTAAAGTATTCAAAAGAACTATAGGTTATGATAATGATTAGTGCATCAGTCAACATTCGAGGACGAATATTCCAAAGGGGGGAATGATGTTACACCTCATGTTTCGTACGTGAAATGTTACATCTCACATTTTCATACGTTAAAGTTTCGTCTCAAGTTAATCGACGTAAGTTCAGGAATGAGATTATTTTGAGATTATAAGCATTATGCTATTTCAAAACAAGTGATAAGTAAATTCATGAAGGTGAGAGGGTAAGCGAATCGATGAAAATGAGTTTCATAGATTTTTGACAATTTGGGGTAAAATTCCGCCCGAGCTAAAATACCCGGTATTTTTGGACTAATGCCATAAAAGGTACCACATGACCATAATAGTAAGGTGTATAAGGTGTGTTAAAAGTGAGTAGTATTTTAAGTAATTTTAAATAATTCTTAATTGTGTTGATAATCGGGTAATTTTGATTATTATGGGATATTGACAATTAATTATGATGTTAATTGGTTGGGAATTGAGGAGATAATACGTGGAAGCCCAAAGGGACTATGACAGTGAGTCTTAACTCACAAAGAAAGGTCGCATAATTAAAATGACTATGTGGCTTAATCATACAAAGAGTGGGGCCCACCCTCTTTAATAAAGACTTCAACATAAATCCTTAAAATTGATATGTTACATTTTGAAGAGATTGGAAATTCTATATGGATTGAAGGCAAACGGTTGAAGCTTCAATACGTATTTGCAATTCGAAGAGATTTGCAACGAAGTTATACTGTGTATAGCAACGGAATTTTGCGATTCTAAGAGAGCACGGTATAATCTTTCTCAAGAATGTCATACAGATTTTTCCCTACTTCGATCCGTCGTTACATGTTTTGTCGAAATCAACGTATGTTGGAGGAATTTTCAAGAGAATCGGTTCAGCTATGTTAAGGCTATCCCTTCTTTCTTTTTGGCATGATCCATACAATATAAACGAAACGAGCAAATGCACAACTTCCATTGATGACTCTATTCATAGAATTATTAGAGGTTCCTATGTTCTTGATTCCCTATATCTCTTATTATTCTATCGTGTGTTCATGGGTCTCAGAAAAATACATAAGTTGAAAAAAGTTTACTTCATGATATTACTCAAAGGCATAATGGTCTTATGACATTCCAAGAGATTTTATTGACGTACTTCTCATGCATTGCATTCATGTACATTGACCCATGACCAGATAGTGTTATATACGCGTATATATGTGTGTGTGTGTATGTATATATATATATATATGGAAAAAGGTTATGGCATTATATATGCACCACCACCTGAACACCAGGTATACGGTGATGATTTGCCCACAGTGGCCGAATGACATGATGGGATGCCCTCAGAGGCTTGATGATATTATGAACGTATATACCCATGCATGGTATGACATTTATACGCATATGCATAACATTATAAATATTAAGTGATTCACAGAGTTATTCAAACTTACATGTTAGACATGTTTCTCTCATGTCTATTATTTACTGATTTTCACTCCTTACATACTCGGTACATCATTTGTACTGACGTCCCTTTTGCCTGGGGACGTTGTTTCATGCCCGCAGGTCCCGATAGACAGGTTCAGAGTCCTCCAAGTAGGATATCAGCTCAGCGGAAGGTGTTGGCGCGCTCCATTTGCTCCGGAGTTGCTTATGTGATCAGTATGATTAGGACACGTATTGATTAGTAAGTGGGGCCCTATCCCGACTTTTATGACATTTATGTAATCTTAGAGGCTTGTAGACATATTTCGTGCAAGTAAAAGATTGTAAGGCCTTTTCGGCCTATGTTCAGTGTACGAGTGATCATTTTGCTCTTATAGGCCAGTATGTCATGTGTATAAGTTTGTATTCCATCATGATTTCCTTCGTTTCAGTTATCTATGATAGAATGACACGAAAGATACATTATGTTGGTACTCGGTTGAGTAAGGTACCGGGTGTCGCGCTCCCCTTTTTCTTCTCCTTGCGGATTAGTCAGGGTTTTCGACATTATTGGGACAACTCATTTCCTTTTGGAAAAAATGGATATAAGGAATTGAAGAGTCGCCACCTAACAAATTACGGTGCGTTAGGGCACCTATTACGGGTCATTCATAACACTAATTATACAACAGAAGATTGGGTAAGGGCTTGAAGTTACTTCAAGCGGGAAGGTGTTAGGCACCCCTCGAAGTCCACATCGGTGGGTCCCGGCCAAACTTACTTTGTGAATTAGTCAAGTAGCAAATAGACAGTCTAAGCACACATATGTAAAATAAGTAAGGCTTTAACAGATAAGCAGTCTAAGCACACATATGTAAATGGGGTGAGAGGGGGTCCTAAGTTATTTATCCTATAGGATCATATCCATGCAATTCCCGGTAATCAATCCTCAATGAGGGGCTACAAGTTGCATTAGCGCACAGGTCATCATATCATTTTCTACCCATTACCCCAACCCTTAGTGGTTATTAAGCAAGTTTTTGTTTAACGAACTCTAAGCGTGTTGTTACCCATCCCTTCCTTGTGGTCCTGGAGGAGTTTAGGACCTCTAAATCTGGGAGGTTCTAGACAACCCCTAAGGTATTAAAAGGGAAAATCTAGGCGACAAACAAATAACAGATAGGACAAGCAACTAGATAAAGAAGAAGTTAAAAGGCTAATGTTTACCTCCACATGTATATAGGCAAATAAACAGCACGTCTCAAATACATATTCAGATATTTTTTTTAGAAATTATCCTAAGACAGGATGTCTAAGTGAACTTCAATACACAGAACATGCAACATTGTTTCAAAACTCAATGGTAGGGTCCTAATTAGTTTGCCTACTGATTTTGAATCCTGTGAGACTTAGGCAGTTTAAGAAATCAGGACGAAGTTTCCAGTTCTTGCCTAGGCGTGGGGACTCTGCGCAATCACAATTACAGGAGTTGTTTAAACAGTTTAGTAAATTGTTTAACGTACAAACATGTTGTTCTAGGTGACACAGATTTTTAAAGGGTGATTTACATCAGCTTTGTTTAGAAACATGATATCTATAAGTGGGGCTGTTTTAGACCCTTTTCACGGACAGTTACTTATTTTAATCAAAATAGGCACATTCAAACAAATGCAAACAGGGTTCCTAAAACATGGTATCTAATGCATACAAGAATGACAATTTCTGGTAAGGTTATTTATTAACCTAGTAGCAGGATCTCTAAGCGGAAGTACTTATGAAAAATTAAAGCATGGAATAACGTTACGTAGTATGCTGAAGCAATAAACGTGAAGCCCTAAAACAGGTATCTAGTGCAGGTTTAACATGGTTTGCATGAACACATTAATCCTGGAATATGGCTTCTAATGCAGATTTGCAGAATATAAAACCTAGAAGCATAGTTTCTACCCAGTTTTACCCAACATACCATACAACTACCCTCATTTTTCACTAGTCGCCCCAATATCTGTTTACAATTAATTATTACAGACCAATGATAGAAAAAATTACATAAATGGAATAAAAGTTAAACTATAGGGAGCCTGAAGTAGGCCCAAAGCACACCTGGTAATGCCAGGCCTTTAGTAATCTCAAAAGCCAAGGATTTCATAGCCAAATTCATGTCCAGGTGTGTCAGATTTCCCTAAGGTCCTCAAGGATCCCGGACAGTGCTCACACCTAGACTTTCATAACAGGGATTGAGTAAGTGCAGTGTGGAATGGACAGCCCCAGTGTGCCAGAGTTTAGAGGAATCTCAAAAGGATCCCAAGGCAATACACACACTAGAGGGGCAGAACCTAGGGACTTAGGAGTAAAGTGAGAGTGCTTGACATAGTTTTGAAAAGGTTTTGACAAGAAAACAATATTGAAATGCCTTTATAAGTAAAGAGGTTTTTCTGAAAGAATAGAAATGATTTGGTAACAAAACAGCTTGAGAACAGTATGAAAATACTTTTAAAAATCAGCAAACAACCTAGTTGATTACAGAGCAAATAGGTCTAACACCACTCAGCCACAGATTTCAACACAAGGGTTATGGGAATTGGGGACACATAGAATCAATGTATAATAGAAGCACATAAACAACAGGGTGCACATAAGCTTCCCAGAGCTTATAGTATTAGGGAGTTAGTTCTAAAATAGGTGATAGACACATAGAGAAAGGATCACAAAATAGCCATGTGTACAACATATTAATACTGGACAAGTTAGAACACATAGCTAGAATTATTTTGTAATATAAGACAACTTAGCAAAGCAGATTAAGCAAGAAACTAAGTGAACAAAATAGGCAAACATCACAGGTGTTCATAGTTTAAAACATGCTAACATACTGAACAAACAGATTAAAACATGCTAGGTAAAGCATTAGGCAGATCATCAGACACATTAATCATAGATTTGACAGGACAGAATTTAGTCATGCTTAGGTGAAATAGTAATTAAGCAGTGTAGCTTAGACATGCTAGTTACATATTGAACAAAAAGATAGTAAACAAGAAGCAAGACTGGAAATCATAACCAACGTACTAAAACGGCAATGAACACATAGAGTTTTGGACTTCGAAATTAAATTAGGACATACCAGTTAGGGAGAGAAAAACACAGAGTGTAGAGAAGATGTTGTGCAATAGCTAGCCTTGGCTTACAGCCGGCTAGGTCAGTGCAAATTGCAAGTAACATAGCAGAGCAGAGAGAGCTTTTAAGTGTAAGAGAGTTTTTGAACTAGTGTTCGTATGTAGAAGTGAGAATGGAGAAGAGTATATATAGCAGTTGAGAGCAAGACAGAATAAGGTAAAAATCAATTATGTAGCAATTAGGGAAATTTACAGAATCAGTCATACATAAAAATCAGTAAAGTCTCCCCTAATCAAGGGGTAATCAATCAACGGTAAAGAGCAGGACAGTATTTAAGGAAAGGAATCAAGAAAGACTTAGGTACGGAGTACGCAATTAGGGATAAATAAATAGGAGTTTAATTAAGGAAAAAATTAGTGAAGAATCAGTAAATATCACGGTTAATCAAAATAAGGCAAGAAAATAATTAAAAGGTGTAGAAATAGGGAAATAATCGAGAGATCGGCACATAGGTATCAATATAGCAAATCAGTGAATCAAAGACTCAAAAATAATGCTGATTAAAAGGGAAAAATATAGGTTTTCCATGAATAAACAGATAAGCCAAGTATAAACACACAGAACTAGTCAAGAATTGAATCAGGAACCCTAATGTTGCACATTAGGGTAAAATCACAAGACATTCAAATTTAGCGAAGGAGAAACCATGCGAATCAAAGAACATAACCAAATCATGTACCAAGTAACACGGACCGACTCAGAATCCAAACAAAATTGTCAAATAAATTGGGTTTTAGCATAAAATAATAGGGTTGAGGATAACTCAACATAATCGGTCGAAAACACATAAGAATAGGAGATTAAACACTTAAAGTCAGAAAATGTTATGGAGAAAAGGATTTCCAGGAAACCCTAGTTTGGGAAAATGGAAAGCCACTCGAAAATCAGAAGATTTTCATAAAAAATCATGTGAAACAAGTTTAACCCATCTCAGATCTGTACAAATCTGAGAAGTTCAAAGGACGAAAATTAGGGTTTTAGAAAATAACATAGAGATGAAGACATAGGTTTAGAAATCCATAGGTTTAAGGTAAAATAGGAAGATCTTACTCGAAATCGAACCAGAATGGCCTGAAACAGGAAAGAATGAGCCAAAGGCGTAAGCGGACTGACACCGGTCCCTTGAGGACCTTAGAGACGGCTGTACCCAGCATAGGAGAGGCCATTAGAGGCATGAGGGTGGTGAGAAACCACCATAGAAGGCGGTGGATGAGTGACGGCGAGGGGGAGTTAGGATTAGGATTAGAGAGCATCTGATAGGGAAGGGGAAGGGGTGACGGCGGGGTGAGGGGAAATGAGAGGTTTGGGGTGGTCTTTAGGTTTAATTATGGTAGGAATAATCTGGGTCGTTGATAAAAAATGATCAACGGTCAGGATTTAACAAGACTTGGGTCGGGTAGGTAATAGTTTGGGCCTGGGTCTATTGGGCTGACTTATAAGGGTGTTTGGGCTGATTAATTAGGCTAAAATCGAAATTAAATAAGGCCATTTGTTAAATACCCCAAATAAATTAATTAAACTAATTTGTAAAATAATTACTAATTATAAAAATGAAGTTTATGCATAGAAATGTTTTTAAAATGTTTATTTAGTATTTAAAAAATACAAAGGATGCAAAAATTGTATGCATGGGCTATAATTGCAAAGTTATTGCAATTATAGCTAAAAGGTGTCAATTTGGCTATTTATGGAATAGTTTGGACTTAATAGGACCATAAATAGTAAATTAGATCAATAAATGCTTTTGAAATCATTTGTGATGCAATTTTGTAATTATTTATTAGAGATAAAATACTGGGCAAATTAATTAAAAAAATATAGAAATTGTAATTGATGCTAATGCATGATTTTGAAGATATATACGCATTTTAAAATTATTTGGGGAAAAATTGGATATCAACAGCTGTCCCTCTTTATCCGGAAAGGATGAAAGAGTTGTCGGGTAAAGATATGATAGCCAATTTTGACCGAACGAGACGGTTTGATAGATTTTGGGCCGCACTTTGGCTTCTAAGCTGCCCACATATCCCTGGTTCTACAGGAATCAGGTCGTGTGTAGTTCTGGATTCATCGGCGAGATATACCGATGAAGTCATCACAAGAACGGACGCAACGTTTCAGGATAGGTGCAAGAATAGTTTTATGAGAGAAATTAGGTTTGAGATAGTCGAAGGAACTGGAGCGAGATAGTTCCTGTTGGGATAGCAGTTGCTTGTTGGGGTTACCTGCGAATAAAGATACTACAAGCATACATATTGCGCGGAAATTTAAACATGATGCAAATTCCCTTCGGACCATAAAAGTTGTCTCCGGACGGTTGAGGATGACGTCCTTAGACCATGACGTCCTGGGCCATGAATTGTTTAGTGAGAGATTCACAGGCCATGAAATGATGTTCTCGGTCTATGAAGATGGTGCCTCCAAATGACGCCTTTGAATAATGATATGCAAATTGGAGAGATCATCGGGCCATGACATGGTGTCTTCCGGCTATGAGGATAATGCCTTTAGACTATGATGCCTTTGGACAGGTTGGCGATATTTCAGCCCCTGAGATGCAATAGTATGATGTCAACAAGACAAGGCTTAGTCTTGTGAGGTTGAGGGGAGATCTTAGCCCGAAAGAGAAGCAAAGTAGATGAGGTCGGAGAGACAGCGCTTAGTCTCGGCGAAAGAATGTAGATTAGAGGCTGAGCTTGGCCTCATGCAGGTATGGAGACAGAGCTTAGTTTCATGCAAGATGCGAGGCAAGGCTTAGTCCTATGCAGATGAAGGCAGAGATTAGCTTTATGCAGATGTGGAGGCAGTGCTTAGCCTCATGCAAATGTGGAGGTAGAGCTTAACCTCATGCATGATGTGGAGGTAGAGCTTAACCTCATGCAAGATGTGGAGGTAGAGCTTAACCTCATGCAAGATGTGGGACATGTCTTAGTCCCATGCAGATGAAGGCAGAGATTAGCCTTATGCAAGTGAAGGCAGAGATTAGCATTATGCATATGAAGGCAGAGATTAGCCTTATGCAAATTAAGGCAGAGATTAGCCTTATGCAGATGGAGGCAGAGCTTAGCCTCGCGCAGGATGTGGGACAAGGCTTAGTCCCACGCAGGTGAAGGAAGAGATTAGCCTTATGCAAGTGAAGATAGAGATTATCCTTATGCAAGGTGAAGGCAGCGTTTAGCCTTATGCAAGGTGAAGGCAGCATTTAGCCTTATGCAAGGTAAATGCAGCGTTTAGCCTTATGCACAAAATAGAACAAATAGCAAATAGTACCAGAATTTCTTAGCTGGTAGCAGATTTCAGTATTGCGATTGTTGTTAAGGTTGTGACTTTGAGGCATGCTTATCCTTTGTTTCTGCATCCAAAGAAAAATTGTGAGTTCTATCAAAGGGAGGTCGATTTGTGCCTTCGTCGACTCGCTTGATCTGCTTTGCTCGGTATAAAGATCTTGTTCAAACTATCGGGGTAGCGTTGGCTAAACAGAGTTACCTTACAAGCAAGCATGCATAGTTTTGTAAAGACATAGTAAGAAATATATTTTAAGAATTTTAGATGAATCGATGACCGTGACAAGATCCAAGACATTGTGACCTCCTTTTGCTATGGAATTTTGAGGGTCCTACTCAAAATTATGCCCCATTTGGATGGATTGGCATCTCTGACTGCTGCACATGCTGCGACCGACAGAACTTGCTTCGGAATTTTAAGGGTCCTCCTCAAATTTCTGCCCTAGTTTTTTATCGCGGGGAAAATAAGATTTTTACTGATTTGTGACCGAACCCATAGGGCTGCCTACGTATCACCTCTTAAACGGGAATCGGTTCGGGCATAGTTAAATTACATCATATGAGGAAAGCATAAAGAGTTACACATAGTATCGCTTGACTGCATCTGAGTTGATCGGTTTTTGCCAGACTTCTCTGTTCATTTCTGCAAGTATAAGAGCTCCTCCTGTTAATACTTTGTGGACCATGTACAGACCTTGCCAATTATGAGAGAATTTCCCTTTGGCTTCATCCTGGTGTGGGAAGATCTTCTTCAACACCAGCTGCCCTGGTGTTAACTATCTCGACTTGGCTCTTTTGTTGAAGGCTCTGGACATCCTATTCTGATAAAGTTTTCTGTGACATACTGTATTCATTCTTTTTCTGTGTATGAGGTCTAGCTGCTCATAACGTCTCCTTATCCATTATGCGTCGCTGAGCTCGGCTTCTTGTATGATCCTTAAGAAAGGAATCTCCACTTCGGCAGGAATAACAGCTTATGTACCATAAACCAATAAGTAAGGAGTTGTTTCGGTTGACGTGTGGAATGTCGTGCGGTATCCCAATAGGGAAAATGGTATCTTTTCGTGCCACTATTTGTGATTTTTTACTATCTTTCTCAGTATCTTCTTGATATTTTTGTTAGCAGCTTCTACAACTCCATTCATCTGAGGTCTATAGGTTGTGGAATTCTTGTGTTTGATTTTGAAAGTCTCGCACATGGACTTCATTAGATTACTATTGAGATTGGAAGCGTTGTCATTAATGATTGATTCTTGAACTCTGAATCGGCAAACAATCCGGTCGCGGACAAAGTCTGCCACGACTTTCTTAGTCACTGCTTTGTAAGATGTTGCTTCGACCCATTTGTTAAAGTAATCAATAGCTACCAAGATGAACCTATGCCCATTTGAGGCGGTGGGCTCGATTGGACCGATGACGTCCATTCCCCAAGCGATGAATGGCCAAGGTGAGCTGGTTGCATTGAGTTCATTTGGCGGCACTTTTATCATGTCTGCATGTACCTGATATTGGTAGTATTTTCGAACATACTGGACGCAGTCCGTTTCCATGGTCATCCAGAAATAACCGGCTCTAAGTATCTTTTTGGCCAAGACAAAGCCATTCATATGCGGGACGAAGGTCCCAACATGTATTTTTCAAGTAGTTTAGAAGCTTCCTTTGCATCGACGCACCTCTGTAATCCCAAATCAAGAGTTCTCCTGTACAGGGTTCCTCTGTTGTGGAAGAAATTGTTGGATAACCTCCGAAGCGTACGTTTCTGGGTATGACTTGCATGCTCCGGGTATTCTCCTTTTCCCAAGTATTCCTTGATGTCGTGGAACCAAGGTTTACCGTCTGCTTCTTCTTTAACATGGGCACAATATGCCGGTTGGCTATGGATCTTTACTGGAATAAGATCAATGAAGTTCTTATCTGGATGTTGTATCATAGATGATAAAGTAGCCAGTGCATCGGCAAACTCGTTTTGAATTCTAGGGACGTGTCGAAATTCTGTCTTTGTGAACCTCTTTCTCAATTCCTGCACATGGTGCAGATACGGCAGTATCTTGGAATTCTTGGTGGCCCATTCTCCATGTACCTCGTATATAAGCAAATCTGAGTCACTGATTACCAGCAGCTCCTGAGTCATGTCAATGTCCATGTTGAGCCCTAGGATGCAAGCTTCATATTCTGCCATGTTGTTGGTGCAGGGAAATATGAGTTTAGCAGACACCGGATAATGCTAGCCGATTTTTGATATTAAGACCGCTCCAACGCCGACTCCTTTGGAATTTGCTGCTCCGTCAAGAAAATCCTCCAGCCATCATAGGATTCAACAATGTCTTCTCCTATGAACAGTACCTCTTCATCGGGAAAATACATTTTCAGGGGTTCGTATTCTCCTCCAATGGGATTTTCAGCAAGATGATTTGTCAATGCCTGTCCCTTGACCACTTTCTGGATCACATAGATGATGTCGAACTCACTCAGCAGGATTTGCCACTTAGCCAGCTTGCTAGTGGCATGGATTTGAGGTATGTTGTGTAGGCACAAAAGTATTGTCTCAGCTTCTGAGCTACCCAAGTTAGAGCACAACAAGTATGTTCTAGCAGAGAGTGCCGTGCCTCGTATGGAGTGAACTTCTTACTCAGGTAATAGATAGCTCCCCAAGAACATAGCCGAAAGCTCCATCTATTACTGCAAGGTAGAGTAATAAGGGTCTACCTGGCTCTGGCGGGACAAAAATTGGTGGTGTTGATAGGTACTCCTTGATTCTGTCAAAGTCATTTTGACAATCCTCGGTCCATTTGGTTGCAGCGTCTTTCTTTAACATCTTGAAGATTGGTTCACATACGACTGTGGATTGGGCTATGAACCGGCTGACGTAATTTAGCCACCCCAGAAAACTCATTACGTCCTTCTTATTCTTTGGAGGTGGCAGCTCCTGAATGGTTTTTGACTTTGATGGATACAGTTCTATCCCTCGGTGGCTGACGATGAACCCAAGCAATTTTCTGATAGGAACCCCGAATGCACACTTTGCGGGGTTTAGTTTCAAGTTATATTTCCAAAATCTGTTGAAGAACTTCCTTAAATCTGCTATATGGTCGGTGGCTTTCTTGGACTTGGTGATGACGTCGTCCACATACACCTCAATCTCCTTATGTATCATGGCATGGAAGATAGTAGTCATAGACCTCATGTAAGTAGCCCCAGCATTCTTTAGGCTGAATGGCATCATCTTGTAACAATACACTCCCCATGGCGTAATGAAAGCTATTTTCTCAGCGTCCTCTTCGTCCATCCAGATATGATGGTAACCAGCGAAACAATCTACAAATGACTGGAGTTCATGTTTGGCACAATTATCGATTAGGATGTGTATGTTTGGAAGAGGGAAATCATCCTATGGACTGGCTCAGTTTAGATCCCGGTAATCGATGCAAACCCTAACCTTCACATCCTTCTTAGTAACTGGAACGATGTTGGATAACCATTTTGGGTATTCAACCACCCTGAGCACCTTGCCGTTGATTTGTTTAGTGACTTCCTCCTTGATTTTCAAACTCATATCAGGATTGAACTTTCGGAGCTTCTGCTTCACTGGCGGGCACATTGGATTGGTGGGAAACTTGTGAGCCACGATTGATGTACTTAGTCCGGTCATATCGTCGTATGACCATGCAAAGATGTCCTCATATTCCTTCAAGAAGTGCGTGTACTCCTCCTTCTCTGACGGTGACAAGTGGATGCTGATGTGAGTCTCTTTAACAGTCACTGAATCTCCCAAGTTGATAACCTCAGTTTCGTCCAGATTGGACTTAGGCTTGTTCTCAAAATCTTCTACCTCTCTGACAATTTCCTCAAGTATGACATCTTCTTCCTCCGAATCACTGTCCTTTTGTTGCGATGTCTCATTGCATGTCATAATCATTGGTTCATTAAGACAGGAAATAGTAATGTTGTATAGATAAAAGTATGAGAGAAAAATGATAATAATAAATACTGATTCGTTGAAACATAAAAGCGATTTTCAATAATTTAAACAAACGTTTTGGAAAATCGGAGATTTTATTTAAAACAAAAATGCAAAAGGGAAATCATTAGCAAACAAAATAGACAGTGCTTGTTCAGCCTTGCTAGCCTGGGACTCGTCGGGCCCTGGATGGTCTGACAGTCTAGTTTCTGAGGAATGATCCCTTACTCACAGCTTGAATGGTAGGGCCTTCCTTCTCCTCCTCCTCAACAATGACACAACAGTCCATATCCTCGTCCTCCAGGAATAAGTTCCTTAAGGCTTCTAATGCTTCCTCCTCTTATGATCCCCATATGAAGTCGGCTTGCTGGAAAGTTTGTTCCAAGTGCGGTATGGGCTGCTCCAATGGATAGTAAGGACCGCTCCATAGTGTCGATCAGCTTCTGTATTCTTGCCAGGTGTACTTACATCCTAGGCCAAAATAAGTGTCGTGATGCTTAAGCTGTATCAGCTTGGAAATACCCTAAAGATTCTTGCCGAGACCCTTGCCAGGTTCATATCCACTCCAATTCATCATGCTGGCTATCTTGCTATCCCACCATTTATCTTTATCGATTGCATTGACCCGCTCGATGTGGTGGTAAGTTTCTCCACCCAGTCTTCTTCTACCCTCGACTACCGGGATAGTCTGGCGGTTGTAGATGGGGTTGCTCCCATCTCCATGGATAATTACCTCCTGATGATTCCACTCGAATTTTACCGCCCGATGCAAAGTCGATGCCATAGCCCCGGCGGCATATATCCATGGTCTTCCTAATAGAAGAATGTATTACGCGGATATATCTAATACCTGAAATTCGACCTCGAACCATGTAGGTCCCATTTGTAGGCAGAAACTGATTTCTCCAATGGTGGACCTCTGAGACCCGTCTAGAGCCTTAACATTCATGGATCCTCGTACAGTCCTTTACCCAACCTCTTTATTATTGTCAATGGGCAAATGTCGAGGCTAGACCCTCCATCAATCAGAACCCTAGTAATGAAGTAATCTTCACATTGCACAGTAACATGTAGTGCCCTGTTGTGACTCAAACCTTCCGGTGGCAATTCATCCTCGTGGAAGGTAATCTTCTGGCTTTCTAATACCTGCGCCACCATGTTAGCCATCTCTCCACTTGTGATGTTATCAATCACATAAGCTTCTTTCAACACTTTCATCAGAGCACTCCTATGTTCTTCCGAATTCTGCAACAATGATGAGATAGATATCTGGGCCGGAGTCTTGTTCAGTTGATCTATAACTGAGTACTCCCTGGCTTGCACCTTTCTCCAGAGGTCATCCGGGCTTGTTTCAATGGCAGGAGGCCTATTAGAAGCCTGCTTGCTGGAGTCTCCCAAATGTTCGGGTGTGTAGACCCTTCCGGTCCTAGTCATCCCATGTGCAGCACCGGTTTCTTCTATCTTGATCTTTCCTTTCTTTCTAGCTTCAGCAACGTAATCCCAGGGCAAAGCCTTATTGTCAAAAGGCGACGTGGTGGATACTGTCATTGTAATTGGTGTGGCTACCCTTAATTCAAATGGTATAGGTGTTGTGGCAGGTGGAACTACTTTAACCTCAAAGGGCACAAGAGTGTCTGTTGGGGGTGCTACTTCAAACTCGAACGGGACTGATGTGGTTACCTCAACCTCTCTAGACGGTTGTATCTGTACTATAATGGGATTAAGTGTAACTGTTTGATTCTTGGGATCATCACCTTCTTTGATTAACCCGATTGACCCCTCTAGCTCCCATTCTTCATCTATTTTTATATTGATGCCTCCGCCCCTATAGTTTGGGAGGGTGTTATTGCGGACATTGGCAGTAGTCTCCTTTGCTTGGATGATTTTATTGTCAATCAAAGACTGAATTTTATCCTTCAACGAGCGGCATTCATCAATGGTATGTCCCTTCATGCCGGAATGGTATGCACAGGTTTTGTTTGGATTGACCCATTAGGATGGATTATTTGTGGCTACAGCAGGTATGGGAGTGACGTAACCAGTAGCTTTTATCCTTTCATACAATTGGTCAATAGGCTCGGCAATGGCGGTATACTGTTTGGTTGGCTTGTGGTCAAAATTTGGTCGGCGTCTTGGGAGGTTTTGGCGAGCTGGAGTTGACTGAAAATGAGAAGGTTAGGAGTTGTATGTGTGATAAGAAATGGCTGGTTGGGAATATCTGGGAGATGCGGGTTGATATGTAGGTTGAGGTGCTTGGTATGCAAGTGGGGAGGTATGATACATCAATGGAGATTTGGGCCCATGTGCAACCAATACCGTTCTTGCGTCCTTCTTCTTAGATATGCCCCCGGACTGCAGTGCTTTATTGGTGGCTTGCAGTGCCTCAAAATTAGTGACCATTCCGCTCTTGATACCTTCTTCAGTTCTTTCCCCTAGTTTGATGATGTCGGAGAACTTGTGATTTTCGATTACCATCAGCCTTTCATAATATTGTGGGCCCTGTGACCTGACCAAGAATTTGTTCATTTGTTCTTCGTCTAATGCCAGCCTGACCTTGGTTGCTTCCGACTTCCAACGAGTGGCATACTCGCGAAAGGTTTCAGTGGGTTTCTTTTTGAGATTCTAGATGTAAAAGACGTACGGTGCGTTTTCCGTGTTGAACCTGAATCTGTCCATGAAGTCCGACACCATACTCACCCAATTAGACCACTTCTTGGGATCCTGGCTGATGTACCAGGACAAAGCATCCCCTGTAAGACTCCCCATGAACAATTTCATCCGAATCTTCTCGTCCTTTCCAACTCCGACCAGTTTGTCACAATAGGTCCTCAGATGGACCCTGGGATCACCAGTACCGTCGAACATTTCGTACTTGGGAGGTTTGTAACCCTCCGGCAGTTCCACATCACGCTGTATACAGAGATATTCATAATTCAATCCTTCGATCCCCTTACCTTCTTCCACGCCTTGAACTCGACTAGTCAATTTCTTGAGTTCTTCGGCCAAGTTCCTGATGAGCATGTCTTTCTCACTGGATTCCGGTGTATATTAGATAGGTTGGGTGGAGTGAGATAGAGTCTCCACGTCTATGGGATTGTTCTGGTGGCCTGGTTCCTGATCATAGAGGTGATCGTTGGTGGAATTTTGTGTTTCAGGAATGATTGGTGGGGTGTTTCATGGAGTGTGGCAGGTGTTTTGTTGTAGTGTGGGACGACTTGATTTTTTGGTGGAGTTGTGTAGTGGTGAGTTGCAGGAGGATTCTGTTTGTTGGGTGTATTCTGAGGTGGTGCGGGGTTTTGAGTGTTTGGGTGGCTGACATCCAGAACACTAAGTGAGAAGGACAAGTTCGCTAAGTTTCGAACATGTTCAAGTTCTCCTTGGAGTTTCAATAGCCTTTGTTCAAGTTGTGACACAGCATCATTCGGGACCTGAGTACCCCGACTGTCAGAAGCCTCTAGATGTTCAACAGGTGCAGTGTTTTCCTTTCTAATGTTATTCAAGTCTTCCATCTTCGCTTTGCATTTTCCTTTAGGTGGACTAGGATGGGGAGGAGAAGGTGGAGGGCCCCTGGATCTTGTATGGTATGTTGATGATGCCAGAATGCACGAACCAACATTTTGGGAAGGGTAATAATCAAAAGAAAATAAAATAAAAACAAAAGGTAGCCAAGTCAGTGAGGGTTATGATAAAATATTTGCAGTATTTAAATGTCACGACCCAAATCCCAATTCAGGTCGCGATGGCGCCCAACAGCGGGGTTAGGCAAGCCGATATAACTTTCACTAAGTGATACCCTTCCCACTCGATCAAACAAGTCCATGGTTACCCATTTATAATAACTAATATGATACTAGACTTGAGTGAAGGTAAAGTCATAGTAGATACAAAGCCGAAATAAAACATACACATAGATATACATCCCAAAACCCCAAAAATATAAACTGCGTGTGTGCTAGGAACTAGTGTCACGAGTGTCACGGGCAACTACTGAATATGAAATGACTACAACATATATATATATAGGGTCTCAGTCTGAATGAAATAGACAGAGAGCATAACA
>ML298352.1:0-18108 GCA_005239495.1 Nicotiana undulata | reverse complement strand
TATGTCAAGCACTCTCACTCTACTCTTAGGTCCTTAAGTTCTTCCCCTCCAGTGTGTGACTGCCTTGGGATCCCTGTGAGATCCCTCTAAACTCTGATGCACTGGGCTGGCCCTTCCACACTGCACTTACTCAGTTCTGGTTATGGAGTCTGGGTGTGAGCACTGCCCGAGATCCTTGAGGTCCTTAGGGAACTCTGACACACCCGGACATGAGAAAAGCTACGAAACTTTGGCATATGAGGCTATGGACAGTTTGATATATTTGGGCCTACTTTAGGCTCCCAATAGTTTAACTTCTTCTTTTCCTTTATCTATTTATGTAATTTATTCAGTTGGTCTGTAATAATTGTTGCAAACAGATATTGGGGTTGGCTAGTGAAATGGGGAGGGTAGCTATGTAGTTTTATCAATGTTACTAGGTAGAAATCATGTTTTAGGCTTTCACATTCCCTATATCTGCATTAGAATCTATGCTTAGGACCAGCATATTCATTAAAACCATGCCAAACATGCATTAGATATCACGTCTTTAGGACTTTCATGTTTACTGCTTTAATGTACTACACATCTTTAATCCAGATTTATGCCTGTCACATAGAAATCCTACTCCTAGGACCATGAACAACGTCTTAATAATTCTGTAACTCTTTTTGTGCGTTTAGAGCTCATGCTTTAGGAATTCTGTTAATCTAAGGACCACTGACATAAAAATTGTCGTTTCAATGCATTTAGAAATCATATATTAGGCACTCTGTTTGCATTTGTTTAACCACGCCTAGTTTAAACTGCTGATTCATGAAAAGGAATAAAACAGTATCACGTATAAATATCATGTTTGCTTTTAATAAAACTGGAAACAATCCCTACATTCCCAGGTTTACATAACTTAGAACAACATGTTTTAGGTAAAACAACCTCTGAACTGTTTAATAATTCTAGTAACTGCTATCATATACAACCCCATGCCTAGGAAAGCCTTAGGTAATCAATCTCTTTAAAACTGAATACTGTTTTTAATTGCGTTTACTGTCTAAAGACTCACAAGTTTTAAAATAAGTAGGCAAACTGATTAGGTCTTTGCTATTGAGTTTATAAAACAAAGCTGCATATCTTCTGTGCATTAGACATCCCGTCTTAGGATCTTGTCTAAATAAACTGCCCCTTGTTTGTGTTTGAGACGTGCTGCTTATGTGCATTATCTGTGGAGGTAAATCTGAGCCTCATAACTACTTTCCTGCCTTTATCTGATCAGTCCTATTTGTTCTTGCATGTCGCCTAGAATTTTATCCTTTTTAAAAACCTTAGGGGTATGTCTAGAACTGCCTAGACTTAGAGGTCCTAAATTCCTCCAGGACCATTAAGATGGGATGGGTAACAGCATGCATAGAGATCTCTAAATAAACTCGCTTAATAACCGCTAAGGGGTGGGGTAAAGGGTAGATATGGATATGATGACCAGTGCGCTAATGCCACGTGTATCCCCTCATTGAGGAGTGATTACCGGGCATTGAATTGATGTGATCTATAGGACAAACAACTTAGGACTCCCTTATCCCTTTACATATGTGTGTTTAGACCATAAATCTTTCAAACTTTATTACATATGTGCGCTTAGACTGCAAATCTTGCAAACCACTATTTGTTTACATGTGTATACTTTAACTGCCTATTTGCAACTTGTTTAAATTCACAAAGCTCGTTTGGTCGGGAACCACAGTTGTAGACTTTGAGGGGTGCCTAACACCTTCCCCTTGAAGTAATTTCAAGCCTTTACCCAATCTCTGGTTATCCAATTAGTGTTATTGTGATCCTTAATAGGTTCCCTAACGCACCTTAATTCGTTAGGTGGCGACTCTTCAAATCCTTACATCTCTTATCCCAAAAAGAAATGAGTTGTCCCAACAATGTCAAAAAACCAGACTGATCCAAAAGAAGAGGGAAAATGGGGCACGGCAGTTCTTCCCGCCAAAGTGAGGAATTTGGATCTCCAACAGGTTAATTTTGAGGTAAATCGATTAATAATGTTATTGGTAATCAGATGTTATAGGTTGGGTCTGTGTGATTGGGACCCCTAAGTATTTGCCTATTTCTGTGGTGATGGGTATATTTAAGGAGTTTGATATGGTTTGGCTAAGAGAAGGGTTTACGGTTGCGGAGAAGTGAGGTTTTGATTTTCTGAAGATGATTTCTTGCCCATATATTGCACTTAGTTGATGAAATATTTCAATAACTGTAGAGGTGGTAGAGGTGGTAGCTTGTGCTAGGAGGATGAAGTCATCTGCAAACATGAGGTGCGAGAGAGGTGGAGCATTTTTATTAATAAGTTTGGGGGTCCATCGACAGATGTCTACATTGTTCTCGATAATTCGGGATAATGATTCCATACATATGATGAATAGGTATGGTGATAGGGGGTCTCCTTGTCTTATGCCTCTAGAAGGTTGGAGGAAGGGGGTAGGAATACCATTAATGATTATGGATATGGAGGAAGATGTAACACAAGACATTATGAGGTTAATCAGGGGTGGCGGAAAGCGTAAGTATTGGAGGGAGAACCAGATAAAAGACCATTCTAGTCGATCAAAAGCTTTTTCGCGATCTATTTTTATCAGCATATTCCCTTTTTTCCTTGATATTTTTTAAAGGAGTGAATGATTTCTTGTACAATAATGATGTTATCAGCTGCCTTACGGCCTTTTAGGAAGCTACTTTGAGTTGGATTGATTAATTTGGGAAGAAGAGGTTTAATTCTATTAACGATGATCTTAGTGATGATCTTATATATTGTATTGCAGAGACCAATAGATCTATATTGGTGAATGGATTCCGGAAAGTTGGTCTTAGGAATTAGAATTATATTAGTGTTGTTAATTTCGGGAGAGATTGTGGATGTATGGAAGGCTTGTTGGCAGGTATGGATTACAGTTTGCTTTATTACAGACTAGAACTTTTGGAAGAAAATTGGGTGTAGTCCATCCGGTCTTGGAGCTTTGAATAAGCTAATAGATTTTATGATATCTGAAGTAGTTAAGGGTCTTTGTAGTGCTTGGATATCATCATTAGTAAGTGAGTTTGAGAAGGTAGGAATAACTTCATTTTGGCATTGAGTTAGTTGAATAGTAAAGAGGTTTTGGTAGTAAGTTAGAAATGTATCGTGAATAGTTTGGATGTCAAAGGTCCAATTTTCTAGTGAGTCATTGAGACTAAGAATTCTATTTTGTCTACGTCTTATTATTGTGGAGAGATGGAAGTAAGACGTATTTGCATCTCTGTCATTTAGCCATTCGACACAAGATTTTAATTTCCAGTATTCTTCCTCTACTTGGAGTAAGTTGTTAAAGTCAGTGATTAGTTGATTTTCAAGATTGTAGTGGAAAGAATTTTTATTTTCTGGTTGCATATTTTGAAGACCTTTTAACCGGGAAATTAGTATCTTTTTTTGTAAAAAATATTCCCAAAAGTGTGGATGTTCCATTCTTTAGCTAGGTCAGTAAAATATTTCAGTCATTTAGAGTAATCCTGTTCTTCTAGCCAAGTGATTGCTATAACATGATGGAATTGAGGGTGTTGTAGACACATTGTTTCAAATTTGAAAGTTGGAGAGGGTTTGGAGTAAGGTTTGGTTAAGTTTAGGATTAGACGGTAGTGGTCGGAGTGTGTGCGTATTAGATGTTTAACAATTGAGTCTTGGAATAATTCTAGCCATTTAGGGTTGTCGTAGAATTTGTCCAGCCTTTCCATGAAAATAGTATTGGGATGGTTTTTGTTGTGGTTAAAGTTAGGCTTATTGGTCCAGGTGAATCTAGGCCTTGATAATCCTAGGTCTACCATTTTAATATTATTAAGACATTTATTAAATGTGGAAGTTGTTTTCAAGTTAATAGGTGCTCCACCAAATTTTTCGTTGGAAGTGGAGACTTCATTGAAGTCACCATATAGGAGCCATGAGCAGTTATAATGTTCATGCACTAGTTGCAGATTGCTCCAAACAATTTTCCTTTCATTAAAAGTTACTAGCATAAACTAAGGATAGTAACCATGAAGGTGAATTATTTACCTAGACCATGGTGTGTATCTTTTGATTTGTGATTGCTATTGGGTAGATGTCCAGTTCATGTGCTCTCCATAGAATTACTATTCCACCTGATTGTCCCTGTGTTGTAACCTGGATTAAGTCTGAGTAGTTGAATTCTATGAGTACGGCATTGTGGTCAGCCATTCTTGTTTTCGTAAGGCAGAGAATAGAGGGGTTGTTCCATGAGCTTAGGAATCAGAGGTTCCGGCGTAATTCTCGATTGTGTGATCCCCAGCAATTCCATAGCATTATCCTCATTAAACTTTCATGTTGTGGGGTGCTCTCTTCTAGAGCTCGTGGTAATTTCAAGTACTTTAGCAAGTGAGGAGCATTGTAGAGAGTTGTTTCTAGTTTCTTGTCTTGTGATGTTGGGATCACAAGCAAGGCCTAGCTCATTTCCAATGAGAAGGGGTTTAGGCATGAATTTAATGGGTTTTCCAGGGGTTTTGGTGGGAAGAGAGTTTGGAATATTTCTTCTATATTTCCTAACATGGAGGTCATCAGAAGATCTTTCAGGGTCTAGAATGTTATGAAGGTCTTCGTTAGGTCGTTGTTTTCTTTTTCTTGATGGTGGTTTACCTGTTGTGGTGCATTGGGTGGTGAGGTGGAGATGTAGTTGGTAGTTGCGTGTTGTTTCAAAGGTTGTATTGGTGTTGATAGGGGTGGGTCTTGTGACGATACTGGTCGATGTTGATGGGTAGGTTTGAATTATGGCTAGTAGATGATCTGTGGGGGTGTAATCCAATAGGGAGGGAGGTGAGTTGTTTGTAGTTGCCCTTGTTGATATTAGTTTAGATGGTTCTACATTTTTCAGAGAGGGGTATCCTGGTGGCGGGTTACGCGTTGGGGTGTTTGGTGAGGAATTATTTGTCGAGGCGGTGTTAATAATTGTGAATGTAGTGGATGTATTTTCAGTAGTTGGTTGAAGAAGTTGGTCGTTGATATTGTGTTTTAAAGATATGTGAACTTCTTGTTGTTGTTGAACGTCTGGTAATGTTGGTGAAAAAATATTGATACAAATATTGGGTGGGGGTTCTGTATATGGTGATGGTGGTGAGGCAGTGGAAAGTATTTTGTGAGGTGAGGGGTGGAGAAGGCTGTTGTTGTTTGGTGGAATGGGAGATGTGTTTGGTTTGAGAATTGTTTGCCAGGGCATCATTTTTTGCTAGTGTTTTTACCATTTTGTGTGTGTGGTTTGTACATATATGGGGTCGATTTTTGGGTAGCAGGATCATGTTAGTTGTTTTGTTTGTTGGTTTCTTGTTGTTGTTCTATTTTGGAATTATGGTTTTGGTTTTTTTCTTTTGGTAGTGGTGTGGTGTCACGACCCAAATTACCAATCATCGGGATCGTGATGGCGCCTAACATCATACTCGCTAGGCAATCCAATGTTAGAATTCAGATAACCGTTTTCTTTTACAATTAATTGAATATAAGTAAACAGTTTAAAACAGGTGATAACATATGCGGAATTTAATAAATATTACTTAAACATGAACTATTGCTACCACCCAGAACTAGTGTCACAATTCACGAACATTCTATGAATATCTACAAGTAATGGTCTGAAAGAAAACTACATCTGTCTCGAATGAAAATAAAACAGAAATGTAGAACATAGGACGGGACGCCAGGGCCCGCGGACTCCTGGAGGACTACCTTGGGTCTCCGGGATGAATGTCTGCAACCGACCTCTCGATCAACCACAATCTGCTCCAAAATCTGCACAAAAAGTGCAGAGTGTAGTATCAGTACAACCGACCCCATGAACTGGTAAGTGTCGAGCCTAACCTTGACGAGGTAGTGACGAGGCTATGGCGGGGCATTTATAATAGAACATGCATACAGTTTATAATAAAGCAAAAAGGGAGTACAAAACGAAACGAAACAGTAACTTGCAATAGATAAATAAGTAACCTAGCTATCTTGCCAATACTCAGCTATAACCAATCCTTAAGAGAATTTCAATGCAACAGAATGAAATCACAATAGAAGCAGAATATGTAAACAAAAAAATTGATGCGGTGTGCATTTCGATCCCACCATATAATCAGTAAAAATACGAACATTCACCCTTATTACTCATGTTGCGACGTGCAACCCAATCCCACATGTCCACCCCCATTACTCCTTGTTGCGGCGCGCAACCCGATCCCACCAGACAATCACCACAATAAGAACAAGTGTTTCACAATTTAGTTCAAACCTTCCACAACATTTATGCCTTAAACCAATGGAAACAGAAAACTATACAATTATAAACTTCACCAATTAACACTACACATCGAGACCAACCGAAATATACCATGAAACACCGACAACCAGCATAAGCCAATAGTGTATCGCAATAAATATACAGAACAACTATTATTTCCAAATAAGAAATAAAATTTAACAAGAAGCAATTAGACATAGAAGCATCAATAAGCATGAAACAGTTAGGACAGGAAGATAATACACTGGAAACGGGGAAGGGAACATGCTAAACAAGTAATTTGGCGGCGCATAGGTACTCGTCACCACACCTATAAGCCACGCACATAAATTTTCACATAGCAATCAAGTAAGGGATCCCTATCCCTCGAGTCAAAGTTAGACCAAACATTTACCTCTATCCGACGGCCAACTCAATGGTCAATTATTGCTTTTCCTCTATTTACCACCTCTGAACCACTCTTATCTATTCAATATCAACTTAATAACATTTATTATCGCTAAAGGAAACAACTTTAATGAAAAAATTACTAATTTCCCAAAATTTCCTAAAAAGATTAAAAATCGACCCCGGGCCTGCTTGGTCCAAACTTGAGGTTCGGACCAAAATCCGTTTACCCATTCACCCCCGAGCCCGAATATGTAATTAGTTTCGAAATCCGATCCCAATTCGAGGTCTAAATTCCAATTATACAATATTTCCTAATTCTACTCAAACCCCCAATTTCTACCATGAAAACCCTAGATTTTTGGTTGAAAATTGATGAAAACAAATGGGTAATTGGAAGAAAGTAATTTGGAATCATTTACCAATACTTTGGGGAAGCATTTGTCTATTGAAAATCGCCTCAAAGCCTTCTTGGTTTTTAAAATATGAGAGAATGGCCAATTCCCATTTTTTATTATGTTTTTAATTCGCTGGAAAGGTCTTCATCGCGTTCGCGATGCATTGCGGCCATAAGGCTTACGCGTACGCGAAGAGCTGCTTGCGTTCGCGGTGGTTCCCCCCCCCCCCCCCCCCCCCCCCNGTGCGCGGGGGTGCCCCCCCCCCCCCCCTGACCATCGCGTTCGCGGGTCTGGGAGCGCGTTCGCGAAGAGCAACTCAATGATTCCCCAGCCCACCTCCAATACACTACGCGTTCGTGTAAGGTCAGTCGCGTTCACGAAGAGCTAACCCCCAGTGCTCTGCGTTCGTGACCGATGCCTCGCGTTCCCATAGAAGAAATCCCTCCCCAGCCCAGCTTGCACTTCGTGATCGCGAAGCACAAAATTTCTGTGCACCAGCAACAACAAAACAGCAGATTTTTATAAGTTTAAAACATCTCGAAGCCTACCCGAAAGTCACCAACAAAAAAAAAAATCCTACGGACCTGCTCGTTCTATCAAATTGCTAAAATAACACCTAAAACTACAGATTTAACATCAAAATCAATGAAATTCTCAAGAACACTTTAAAGTTTCTGTTTTCTCAATCGAGGGTCCGATTCACGTCATTTAAACTCCGTTTCTCACCAAAATTCACAGACATGGTTAAGATATTATAACGGAACTATACCGGGCTCCGAAACCAAAATACGAGCCAGATACCATAAAAGTCAAACATTAATCACATACTTTAAAACCATAACTTTTTTCTAAAATTCAATTTTAGTGAAAAATTCATTTCTCGGGCTATGAAACTCGGAATTCGATTCCGGGCATAAGCCCAAATCCCATATTTTATAACAGACCCACCGGGACCGTCGAAACACGGGTCCGGGTCCGTTTGCTCTAAACGTTGACCAAAGTCAAGTAAAATCATTTTAAATTTCAAAATTTATTATTTCTTCTATTTTTCACATAAATGCTTTCTGGGGATACTCCCGAACTGTGCACGCAAATCGATGAGGATAATTATAAAAGTTTTAAGGCTAATGAGTGTGGAATAAAGTCCTAACACATAGGATGACCTCTTGGGTCATCACAATCTCCACCTCTAAAACAAACTTTCATCCTCAAACGGACATAGAAAAGTACCTGAACTGGCGAATAAATGTGGATATCTACTCCGCATGTCCGGCTCTGACTTCCAAGTAGCTGCCTCAACAGGCTGACCTCTCCACTGCACGCGAACTGAAGAATAACACTTCGACCTTAGTTGTCGAACCTGCCGGTCTAGAATGGCTACCGGCTCCTCCTCATAAGTCAAATCCTTGTCCAACTGGACAGAGCTGAAATCTAATACGTGGGACGGGTCACCATGATACTTCCGGAGCATGGACACGTGAAATACTGGATGAACCGATGATAACCCTAGAGGCAACGCAATTCTATAAGCCACCTCCCCCACTCTCTCGAGAATCTTAAATGGCCCGATATACCTAGGGTTAAACTTGCCCTTCTTCCAAAACCTCATGACACTTTTCATGGGCGATACCCGAAGCAATACTCTCTCCCCGACCATGAATGCCACATCACAAACTCTACGGTCAGCATAACACTTTTGCCTGGATTGAGCTGAACGAAGGCGATCCTGAATAATCTTGGTTGTGTCCAAGGCCTCCTTTACTAAATCTGTACCCAACAACCGAGCCTCCCCAACTCAAACCACTTAACTGGCGACCTACACCGTCTACCATATAATGCCTCATAAGGATCCATCTGAATGCTCGACTGTTAGTTGTTGTTGTAGGCAAACTCCACTAACGGCAAGAACTTGTCCAAAGAACCTCCAAAGTCAATGACACAGGCACGGAGCATATACTCCAAGATCTGAATAGTATGCTCGGACTGTCTGTCTGTCTAAGGATGAAATAATGTGCTCAACTCAACCCGCGTACCCAACCACGTTGTACTTCCCTCCAGAAGTACAAGGTAAATTGCGTACCTCGATCATAAATGATGGATACGGGCACACCGTGAAGACGGACGATCTCCCGAATTTAAATCTCTGCTAACCGCTTCGAGGAATAGGAAACTGCCACAGGAATGAAGTGTGCTGACTTAGTCAACCTATCCATAATAACCTACACAGCGTCGAACAACATTTGAGCCTGTGGGAGTCCAACAATAAAGTCCATAGTGATACGCTCCCACTCCCACTCAAGAATATCCATCTGCTAAAGCAAACCATCGGGTCTCTAGTGCTCATACTTCACCTGCTGACAATTCAGTCATCGATCTACATAAGAAACTATATCCTTTTTCATCCTCCTGTACCAATAATGCTGTCCTAGGTCCTGGTACATCTTGGCAGCGCCTGGGTGAATGGAATACCGAGAACTCTGAGCCTCCTCGTTAGTACGAAAATTGGATCCTCAATAGCCGGAGACAACAGATTCATATGAGAAAACATAAGTAAACGGGCCTCTACTAGAGCCTCCAAGGATAAAGGTACATGAACATCCATTTGCTCTCCATCAAAATAAGCATTGAATCCCAACATAAAAATGCATTGTGGAATATTCGAAAGCTTCCTTTTTTTAGTCCAGCAAGCTAGTAAACATAAAATAAAAAAAGCAGAAAGAGAAATGAGACTTTAAAGGATCAACTCACGAAGCCCATCAACATTAGGCACACATATACGACCCTGCATCCTCAAAATGTCGTCATCTCCAATTGTAACCTTCTTGGCACCACCGTGCCGAACTGTGTCCCTAAGGACCATCAAGTGAGGGTCATCATACTGCCGATCTCTGATACGCTCAAACAAGGAAGACCAAGCGACTGTACAAGCTAGAACACGGATGAGCTCTGAAAATCCAACCTCACAAACTCAGTGGCCAAAGTCTAAATATATGAAGCTAGCGGTCTCTCACTGACCGAAATGAAAGCAAGGCTGCCCATACCCACTGTTTCCTACTCAATGCATCGGCCACCACATTGGCCTTTCCGGGAAGATACAATATCGTGATATCATAGTCTTTCAATAGCTCTAACCATCTCATATGACTCAAATTGAGATCCTTTTGCTTGAACAAATACTGAAGGTTGCGTGATCCTTGAAAACCTCACACGACACGCCATAAAGATAGTGCCTCCAAATCTTCAACGCATGAACAATGGCTGCTAACTCTAAGTCATGAACATGGTATTCTTCTCATGAATCTTCAACTGACGAGACGTATATGCTATTACCTTGCCCTCATACATCAACACTACTCCGAGCCCCACACGGAAGGCATCACAATATATCGTGTAAGATCCTGAGCCTGAGGGTAATACCTAGACCGGTGTTGTAGTCAAAACTGTCTTGAGCTTCTGAAAGCTCGCCTCACACTCATCCGACCATCTAAACGGGGCACCCTTCTGAGTTAACTTAGTTATCGGGGCTGCTATAGATGAAAATCCTTTCACAAACCAACGGTAATAACCCGCCAAACCCAAGAAGCTCCTAAGCTCCGTGGATGAAGTGGGTCTAGGCCAGTTCTTGACTACCTCAATCTTCTTAGGATCCACCTGAATACCCTCTGTTGATACGACGTGACCCCAGAAAGCAACTGAATCAAAAAAAAACTCGCACTTCGAGAATTTAGCATATAACTGACTGTCCCTCAAAGTCTGGAGCACTATCCGAAGGTGCTGCTCATGCTCCTCCCGAGTGCGGGAGTATATCAAAATGTCATCAATAAACACAATCACAAATGAATCCAGATAAGGCTTGAACACGTTGTTGATCAAGTCCATAAATAATGTTGGGGCATTAGTCAATCCAATGAACATCACCAAAAATTCATAGTGCCCATACCGAGTCTGAAAAGCTATCTTAGGGACATCGGGCGCCCTAATCCTCAACTGATTGTAGCCAGATCTCAAGTCAATCTTTGAAAACACCTTGGCACCTTGAAGTTGATCAAACAAAACATCAATCCTCGGCAACGGATACTTGTTCTTGATAGTGACTTTGTTCAATTGCCTATAATCTATACACATCCTCATTGACCCATCCTTCTTCTTCACTAATAACACATGTGCACCCCAGGGCGAGACACTAGGTCTAATGAACCCCTTGTCAAGCAAGTCCTGCAACTTATCCTTAAATTCTTTCGACTCTGGTGGGGCCATCCGATATGGAGGAACAGAAATGGGTTGGGTGCCCGGAGCCACATCAATGCAAAAGTCAATATCCCTGTCGGGTGGCATCCCTGGCAGGTCTACAGGAAATACCTCAGGAAACTCACGAACAAGAGGCACAGAATCCATAAAAGGAACCTCAGCACTAGAATCACGAACATAAGTCAAATAGGCCAAACACCCCTTCTCGACCATACGTCGAGCCTTCATATAAGAAATAGCCCTGCTAGAAGAATGGTCGGAGTCCCCCTCCACTCTAATCGAGGCAACCCTGGTAAGGCTAAGGTCACTGTCTTGGCATGACAATCCAAGATAGCGTGATAAGGAGACAGCCAATCCATGCCCAATATAACATTAAAATCAACCATATCAAGAAGCAAAAGATCTACATTGGTCTCAAGACCACCAATAATGACCACACACGAGCGATACACATGATCTACAAAAATAGCATCCCCCACGGGCATGGACACATATACAGGGGCGCTCAAAGAATCACGGGGTACAACCAAATATGAAGCAAAATAAGATAACACATATGAGTAAGCAAACACCCGGATCAAATAGGACTGAAGCATCACTACTACAAAATGAAAGAGTACCTGTGATAACAGCATCGGAGGACTCAGCGAGAGGTCTGGCTGGAAAGGCATAACATCGGGGCTGGGCCATACCAGCCTGAACCATATCTCTGGGACGACCTCTAACCGGAGGGCCTCCACCTCTAGCGGTCTGTCTGCCACCTCTAACAATCTGACCCCTTCTTCTGGCCACCTAACCCCTACCTCTGGCTGGCATAGTAGGCGGTGCGGCAGCTGGTGCCAGAACCATGGTACGAGAACTCTGATACTTAGGCTGAACACCCGACAATCTTGGACATGCTCTCTGAATATGCCCGTAGTCACCACACTCAAATCATTCATCTTGATACTAAGGCTGTGAAAACTGAGACTGACCCTGACGAGCCGGCTGCCCACGATAATAACTCTGAAGAGGAGGTGCTCTGATAGGAGCAGGTGGTTCACTATATGTTGGCTGATAAGAAGGAGGAACATAAGAACCATGACTCCCAGATGCACCGTGAGATACCTGAAGTTCTGAACGAAATGGCCTAGGAGGATGGCCTCTGCCAAAAACACCCCTACCTCCAAATGAGGCATCGTTGAACATACCGGAATGATGAGGTCTCTTATCTGACCCCTGACCTCCCTATCCAAGAACCATCTCGACTCACCTGGCCACATTGGCTACATCCTGGAAAGAAACCTCGCTCCCAGTCTCCTTAGCCATCTGCAATCTAATAGGCTGAGCAAGACCTTCAATAGACCTCCTCAATATCTCTCACTCTGTGGGAAGCAAAAGTATAGCATGTCGGGCCAAATCCATGAAACGAGTCTCATAGTGGGTGACAGTCATGATGCCCTGTTGAAGACACTCGAACTAACGATGGCGCTCCTCCCTCGTAGTGATAAGAAGAAACTTCTCCAAGAAGAGATGTGAGAATTGATCCCAAGTGAGGGCAGGCGACCCACCTGGTCTAGTCAATAAATAATCCCTCCACCATTTCTTGGCGGAACCAGTCATATGAAAAGCAGCGAAGTCGACCCCATTGGTCTCCAAAATACCTATGTTCTGAAGAACCTCATGGCATCTATCAAGGTACTCCTGGGGGTCCTCTGAAGTGGAACTGTTGAAATGAACCGAGAAGATCTTGATAAACCTATCCAATCTCTACAAAGTATCGGAGGACATAGCTTCCCCATCAACAGGCGGTGCTGCAGCAACTGGCTGAACTATCCCAACTGGATGAACTGCTGGGGTATGAAATTGGGGATCCATCTGCTCCAGAGTATGAGTGGCAGGAGTCTGGGCTCTTCCTTCAGCCTGAGATACGGTTGGTGCCACGGGGAATGCGCCAGTCTAGGCTACACTCTCTATAAGGCCCACTAGTCGGACCAAGGCACCCTGAAGTACTGGGTAGCAATAAACCCCTTTGGGACCTGAGTTGGTCCTGCCGGAATGGTCTGAGCTAGAGCCTCATCATCGAACTCTACCTGATGTTGCACGGCTGGGGGTGCTTCTCGGGCTCTAGGCTGAACCCTGCCCCTGCCTCGACCTCTGCCCCTCGTAGGAGCCGCTGCTAGAGGATCCAGCTGCTGATCAGGAGAGGAAGCGATACGCGTTCTCGCCATTTACGAGAGAATAATAATAGAAGAGTTCGATCAGTATTGGGATAACAAGAATCGCACGACAGAGTTGAATAAAAATGAACTTGTTCCTAACTTTATAACCTCTGAGAGATAAGTACAGAAGTCTCTATACCGATCCCCTAGACTCTACTAAGTTGTTTCGTGAATTGTGAGACATAAGCAACCTAGTGCTCTGATACCAACTTGTCACGACCCAAATTCCCAACCGTCGAGATCGTGATGGAGCCTAACATCATACTCACTAGGCAAGCCAATGTTAGAATTCAGATAACCGTTTTCTTTTACAATTAATTGAATATAAGTAAGCAGGTTAAAACAGGTGATAAGAATGCGGAATTTAATAAATATTGCTTAACCATGAACTATTACTACTACCCAGAACTGGTGTCACAATTCATGAACATTCTATGAATATCTAAAAGTATTGGTCTGAAAGAAAAGTACATCTATCTCAAAAGAAAATAAAATAGAAATGTAGAACATAGGAGGGGATGCTAGGGCCTCCAGACGCCTGCACGACTACCTTGGGTCTCCGGGACGAATGTCTGCAACCGACCTCTCGATCAGCCATAGTCTGCTCCAAAATCTGCACAGAAAGTGCAAAGTGAAGTATCAGTACAATCGACCCCATGTACTGGTAAGTGCCGATCCTAACCTCGACGAGGTAGTAACGAGGCTACATCGGGGCATTTATAATATAACATGCATACAGTTAATAATAAAGCAAAAAGGGTGTACAAAACGAAACAAAACACTAACTTGCAGTAGATAAATAAGTAACCCAGCTACCTTGCCAATACTCAGCTATAACCAATCCTTAAGAGAATTTCAATGCTACAGAATGAAATCACAGTAGAAGCAGAATATGTAAACAACAAATTGATGCGGCGTGCATCCCGATCTCACCATATAATCAGTAAAAATACAAACATTAACCCTTATTACTCCTGTTGCGGCGTGCAACCCCATCCCACCCCTCCACCCTTATTACTGCTCAATATATCACCTTTATTCCTCCTGTTGAGGCGTGCAACACGATCCCACATGTCCACCCTTATTACTCTTCGTTGCGGCGCGCAACCCGATCCCACCAGACAATCACCAATCACACAATAAGAACAAGTGTTTCACAATTTAGTTCAAACCTTCCACAACATTTATGCCTCAAACCAGTGGAAACTGAAAACTATACAATTATGACACTTCACCAATTAACACTACACAGCGAGACCACCCAAAATATACCATGAAACACCGTCAACCAGCTTAAACCAATAGTGTATCCCAATAAAAATACGGAACAACTAATATTTCCAAATAAGAAACAACATTTAACAAGAAGCAATTAGACATAAAGCATCAATAAGCATGAAACACTTAAGACATGAAGATAATACACTGGAAACGGGGAAGGGAACAGGCTAAACAAGTAATTTGGTGGCGCATAGGTACTTGTCACCACACCTATACGCCACGCACATGATATTTTACACAGCAATCAAGTCGAGGATCCCTAATCCCTCGAGTCAAAGTTAGACCAAACACTTATCCGACGGCCAACTCAATGCTCAATTATTGCTTTTCCTCTATTTTCCACCTCCGAACCACTCGTATCTAGTCAAAATCAACTTAATAACATGAGTTATCACTAAAGGAAACAACTTTAATGAAAAAATTACTGATTTCCCAAAATGTTCCAAAAAAGTTGAAAACCGACCCCGAGTTTGCTTGGTCCAAACTCGAGGTTCGGACCAAAATCCGTTTACCCATTCACCCCCGATCCCGAATATGTAATTAGTTTCGAAATCCGACCCCAATTCGAGGTCTAAATTCAAATTATACAAAATTCCCTAATTCTATCCAAACCCCCAATTTCTACCATGAAAACCCTAATTTTTTGTTGAAAACTGATGAAAACAAATGGGTAATTGGAAGAAAGTAATTTAGAATCATTTACCAACACTTTGGGGAATACTTTGCCTCTTGATAATCTCCTTTAAGCCTTCTTGGTTTTGAAAATATGAGAGAATGGCCAATTACCATTTTTTATTTTGTTTTTAATTCGCTGGACATGTCTTCTTCACGTTCGCGAGGGACCTGTCGCGTTCTCGATACATTGCGGCCAGAAGGCCTACGCGTTTGCAAAGAGATGCTCGCGTTTATGATGGTTTGTCCCCCCTGACCATCGTGTTCACGGGCCTGGGAGCGCGTTCGCGAAGAGCAACTCAATGATTCCCTATCCCACCTCCAATACACTACGCGTTTCGGTAAGGTCAGTCGCATTCGCGAAGAGCTAACCCCCAGTGCTCCGCGTTCGGGACCGATGCCTTGTGTTCGCGTAGAAGAAATCCCTCCCCAACCCAGCTTGCACTTCGCGATCGCGAAGCACAAAATTTTTGTGCACCAGCAACATCAAAACAGCAGATTTTTCTCAGTTTAAAACATCCCGGAGCCTACCTGAAACTCACCCGAGCCCTCGAGGATCCAAACCAAACATGCACAAAAATTTAAAAACATCCTACGGACTTGCTCGTGCGTTCAAATTGCTAAAATAACACCTAAACTACGGATTTAACATCAAAATCAATGAAATTCTCAAGAACACTTTAAAGTTTCTATTTTCTCAACCGAGGGTCCGATTCACATCATTTAAACTCTGTTTCTCACAAAATTTCACAGCATGGTTTAGATATTATAACGGACCTGTACCGGGCTCTGAAACCAAAATACGGGCCCGATACCATAAAAATAAAACAGTAACCACATATTTTAAAACCATAACTTTTTTCTGAAATTCAATTTTAGTGAAAAATTCATTTTTCGAGCTATGAACCTCAGAATTTGATTCCAGGCATACGACCACATCCCATATTTTATAACAGATCCACCGGGTCCATCGGAATACGGGTACGATTCCGTTTGCTCAAAACATTGACCAAAGTCAACTAAAATCATTTTAAATTTCAAAAATTATTATTTCTTATATTTTTCACAGAAATGCTTTCTGAAATTACGTCCGAACTACGCACGTAAGTTGAGGAGGATAATTATAAAAAATTTAAGGTTAATGAGCGTTGAATAAATTCCTAACACACAGGATAACCCCTTGGGTCATCACATGTGGCGAGCTGGGGTGGAGGATTGTGTTTTTTGTAGCTAGTATGTAATGGGAGGTCACTTTGGATTGGTGTAGGTAGTATAGTCACTGGTTTCGGACTAGTAGGGAGTTTTTGTTTTGTTTGGATTGGTGGAAATGTGGGAAGGGGATCCTTGTCTTTTGCTTGATTATTTTCCTGTGAATCATTGAAAGTAAGGGGGGCATGGGTGGTAGTGTTATGATTGCTATGGAGTTTTGTTTGTTTCTTGTTGGAAATTGTTTTTGTTTGTATCCGTTTGTATATTGCTTTCCTAGTTAGGGGATGTAGGCGGAATGATTTTGGTGTAGGGTTTTACTAGGATCTATTATGGGCGTGGGAGTTGGTATTTGAAATGGTAATGATGGAAATGATGATTGAGCCGGTGTAGGGTTGATTGGGGTATTTGTAGGTGGTATAGGGTTAGTTTGCCAGGTATTTGTGTTCCTGGGGTGTGGGTCCGGTGTAGAGTATTGTGTAGGAAATGTGAACTGGTTTTGTAGTGGTATATTATTGGTTTGGTTTGTAATTTTGTGTTGTCCAGGTGGGGTATTGGGCTCAATTCGAGCGATATTGGGAGTTATGGGGTTGTTTTGATTCTTTATGGTGGTTTGAGTGGTATTAACAGATTTATTTTTGAATGTATTTTTGTTTTTTGAGTAGGATACTGTTTACCATTGGTTGGGGTGATCTTCATCACAGGGTGATGTGGTGGGGATGTCTTGTGGTTGATTTGAGATGGAAGGAGTTGAGAATTTGGGGCAGTAGTGAAGATTGTGCCCTAGGCAACCACATTTTGTGAAGATGATTGATGACTCTTCGAAGTGGATTTGCTGAGTATGAGTGTCAAGAAGGATTTCTGAGGGTAGGATTTTTCCTACTGGTGCTAGAATACAAAGCCTAGCATATCGACCTCTAGATGCCTGGGTTGTTCATGTGTATACATTTATAAGAGTACTAATGAATTTCGTAAAAAAAATTAGAATTTGCATTTCGTAGTATTCAGTGGGTAATTCATGTAGTCAGATCCAAACTGTGGTGTAATTGGTGTGGTTTAGAGCTGGGTTGAATTTTGATTCTCATTGTCGAATAGTTGAGGTATTGAGGACCTATGAACCAAGGACCATTTTGAAGTATTTTGTTGAAATTAGCAGTGTGTTGAAGTTTAATGAGGTAGTAGTCATACCCTAAGTCTATTAATTGGAGAGTTTCATTTAATTGTCAGAGTGAACTCAACTTATTTTTTAGGTTTGTATAAGATATTCATTTCCAAGGAGTTTGATTATTAAGGCTTGGTGCCAAGGGCGGTAGAACCTAAGTTTATCATTTGTAGATATAGGTATGAAATAAGGGTGTTGGGATGGGTTGTTATTTTCATCATCTAGTGATAGTTTTCTCAAGAAGTCTGATTCGAGGTTGGGGG